>VMDR010002105.1:83547-100852 GCA_007922815.1 Macrotus californicus | reverse complement strand
ATTGCAATACTTTTACATACATAGTGTTGCCAGAGGGGTTCAGGATTTGCTGTTGCTTATTCTTCCTGAAACAAAAGTATCAATAGCTTGTAACTTATTCCTTGTCTCTTCAAGTGTTCCTTTCCATTCATCCTTTTTACTGGCATCAAGGTGATCTTGTGTTCAGTTTGGTTCTGTGCAAGCCACAGAAAGAAACCCTAGATAATTTAAGCTAAAAAAAATGAGTTATAGAATGCATAAACTCTAACTATTTTTGTACTGGTTTTCTGTCACTTAAGGTTCGAACTTAAATTAACAGCATCTGATTGGGCAAGCTTAGATCATGTGCTCTCTTGGATATACTTCAGTGGTAAAAGGAAGGATCTGAAGAAAAGCAACTTTAGGAACCTCTTCTGTAGAGGTATTTACTTTCCTCTAAGGTGGACATGTTCATTGGGAAATTTCCCCAAATAAATTGAGGTTTCATTAAAAAGGGAATAGATCCTGTATTACTAACAATGTGAAATACTCACTAGAAATCTTTTCCAAAATGCAAATATGTCACGTCTTTGTTTAACCTCTTTGACTCTTCATTTCCCACAGAATGAAGTTATGAACCCTTAGCATGACAATAAAGGCTTTTCTAGCTAGTTTCTAGCCTTGTTTCTATTCCAATGTAGCTCAACACTCATTGAGTGTATCAGACTTTGTGCTGTGAGCTGCAACACACATGAGCAGTCTTGTCTTGAGACACTTAAAGCCTAGTAAAGGATGTACATTTGTATGATCACCTGTCAGCTGCCTAACTTGTCTTGTAGGAATAGCTGTGGTGACCACAGGTCCTGGTTTTTGCCTTTTGTCGTAGTGTGTCAACCCTCTTTTTTCAATCTCAAAAGTTTCTAAATTTAGACAATAATAATGGCATACCTTTGACTTTTCAATTAACTTTGAGCAAAACAATTCTGTGAAGGACTGAATCTGTTAAGGTCTAGCAGGAATGAGATGGTAAATTCCTAATGGATAATTTGAGTCGAGTTTAATAAAAAGACTATTTGCAAGGGTGTGGGACAAATGTAGAGAAAGCACAAGGAATTTACCCTGGATTATCCTAAAGAAGGGCTGTGACCTTTGGCTGCGGAATGCAGCTAGCCTGCAATGGTGCCACAGCAAGGGAGCCTGGGGGGAAAATAGCAACGCTCCTTTCTTTGCTGTACTGTGGTTGCTCACCACTGCCTGCACTCAAATGGAAGCTGAGGGAAACACAGCCCTTTGAGTTCAGGCTCCTGGGGCAAGAAAGGAAGATGAAGAGTGGATCTGACAAACATGTCCTTCAGGACTCACTGTTACTACCCTATTTTACAATAGAAAAAGATGAGATGAAGAAAGGCTAATTTGCTCAATGTCACATTGCTAGTAACAGTCTGGAGTTGAAGTGCCCTGTTCTTCCCATTCCACCAGGCTCCCTCTAAGCGATGCCAGAACACCTAACCTCCGACAGCACCATCACCCTCGAAACCGCTGAGTCTTCGTTCATTCTGTTTGGAATGTCCTCCTTGCTCTCTTCCCTGTTCCACCTCCTTGGTGAAGCCTCTCCTGTTCTGACAGGAAAAGTGAATAGCTCTTTCGTACTGTGCTTTGAACCCCCTTAACTCAGGGGTCTCTTCTAGGGTTTGGATTACTTCTCAGCGCTGCTGAAAGATCCGTCTCTCCGCAGACTGTGCCCTGACCAAGAGCTGAAGAAGCATATCCCCCTTTAAACACTTTCCGTTCTGAGCACAGTGCTGGGCAGAGCGAAAAAGGTCATCTGATCCCTTAGCCACTATTACTAACCCGATTTTAAAGACGAAAAACTGAAGCAATGAAAGGTTAAGTGCTTTGCCCCAGACCACACAGCTGTGAAGTGGCTGGTAAAGCTGGTTGTAGAGTAATATTCAGATAACTTCAGAATGACACGGACACGGACATTCTGAAGTAGCCTTTCTTGGCCCATAGCAATTAAATTGTAGTTTCATTAAATACGTTTATGCCTACCTGAACAAAAATGTCAGGGAGGTGGGAATTTAAGGCATTTCTCCTAGTCAATAAAAATTTCAGGCAGAAGCTGGGTAAACTGTAATGATTTTGTCCTAAAAGAGATTCTTCAAACAGTTGAGATCTTGGAATAAGTGACTTTAAGCTTCTGTGATGAGAATAAACTAACATACCCACAAAGGTAGGGAATTCATACTCTTAGAATCTAATCAGCTGTTTTCAACATAACCATTTACAAAGTAAATTAAAATAAAAGTTAATTGATTGGGCTGACTGCTGTGGCTCAGTGGATTGCACCCGGGCCCACCAATGGAAAGGAGGCAGGTTCGATTCCCCGTCAGGGTACTACTGGTTTGCCCACCAGGTCCCAGCTTAGGGGCGCGTCAGAGGCAACTGATTGATGTTTCTCTTCCTCTCTCCCTCCCTTCCCCTCTCTCTAAAACTAAATAAATAAAATCTTTAAAGAAAAAGAACGTGGGCACTGGGGGTCAGACCAACATGTACTCTAACCCCTGCCAACTACATTCAGCTGGGTGACCTTGAGCAAGTTACTTTTTCAAAAAAAATTGATTAAATCATGCCGTCTGGCCTGATCAACATAACACAAAATGGAGAGCTGGTTTGCAATTGTCCTGACATCCGGCTAGCAGCCTGCGGAGCTGCCTTTTCTCAGGGTTTCGCAGAGACCCCCCCCCCCCCCCCCCCCACGGGAGAGGAACAAACGGCGGTGCACAGGAGCAGCAGAGGCACGTATTTCTCTTCACCCTCCTTTTGCACCATCCACGTGGTGACTTTAGTTCAGTACTTAACTGCGCGCTTACGGTGTGCTTCACATTAAATGGCAGACCTCGTCTTCAAAAGATTTTAAGACCAGGGGGCAAAAATTGGACAAAACTGAAGAGGCTACTTAGTGTCTGCAGGTCTAGGTACGCCCGTGGACTGAAAAGTTTCCTTTCAGAGCTTCTCGTCTTTCTTTCACTGAGAGTACTCTCTCATCCTGAGGGTTCCACCTGCATCCTGCCGTGGAATTCGGCCTGGGTGGCCTGGAGCCCTCAGACCCCTCTGGGGCAATCCGGTATCTGCCTCACAGCAGCTGGACCTCCGCCCGGAGACCACTCACCCTCACCCCAAGGTGCGGCTGCGCTTTCGAACTGGGGTCCCCCGCTCTTCCCGGCCAGAGATGGCAGGAAGGGCAGACGCAAGGCTCCAAAGAAACCAGGTTGCTGGAAGTCTCAGGTCAGACTCCGAGGCGCCCCAGTCTAAAGAGGCATTTGTCTTTGACCTCATTCAGTGGGTCCCCCAGGGTGCAATCCCGTGGGCTGATCACAGCCCTTCGCCGCCTCCTCTTACCCCTGCCCTTCAATCCAACAACTAGGTCGGTCCCCTTCCCCGACCCGACGCTATCGTCAACCACCTTGTTGCCACGGGGCCCCTCTCCGGCCCTGCGGGGAGATGCGGGAATCTCCAGCACCTCCACGCTGTCACGCCCTCGCCGGGCGCCGCGCCACCCGCGCGCAACAGGACTCTGCCATTCCACCCCGCACACTATCACGCAGTAGCGTCCCCAGGGCTGTCGGAAAAACCCTTCCCTCCCCCGGAGGAGCTGCCAGTCCCACCGGCCCGCGGTCGCACGGACTCCACAGTCGCCCGCCAGGCGCCGCAGCCGCCGCCGTGGAGCCCCCTAGGAGCACCCCCCGCGCGCCTCCGGGTCTCTGGGTCCGTCTCCAGCGATAAAATAAAGTCGTCTGAGACCCCACGTGTGACCGGCGGCCTCCGCCCCTACACTGTGGGGCAGTGCACTGCTGCGCTGCTTCTCCCGCGGGGAAGTCCTCTCGTTCCTCTCAAGCTGGCAGGGGCTGGTCGTCCACATCAGCAACTACTGCGGCCTCTTCCTCCCGCCGTGGTCCCCTGCCCGGCCGAACGCTTCAGTGACAGCTTCCAGTTACCTCTTTTTAAGTATCTCCTTTATGAACAGACTTCCGTAGGAGCAGCTCTTCCTTTGTGGGGTTCTGCCCAGCCCCACCTCGGTCGCCCACGGATCTCCCTGCTGGCCCACACACCCTTGCAAGACGGCTCCTCCTGGTGGGGCGTGCCTGCCCGAGGCTAACTTTCCGCGAGATGCTGTCCCCGCGGACCTGATTTGCCCGGCACCCCTCGCCCCATTCCGCAGCGGCTCCAGCTGCCCGCTTCGCGTCGCGTGTGGCGGAACCCAGGGCTGGGACCTCGGGGCCCAGGCTTTTACTAGGACTCCGGCACGTGGCGGAGCAGAGGGTGTCGGCTAGCGCACTGGCTGGGGGCCTTTCGGTGTCACCGGAGAAGGTCGCTTCCGGGCCCGCGGTTACCATCTGGGAGGGCAAGCCTTACTGTTTGAGCCTGCTGACCCGGGCCGGAGGCCCGCCCATCACCGCCCCCTCCAACCGCCTCCGCCTCGGCGCGCAGGCTTACACCCCTTTCTGGGGAAGCGAATGGTCCCTTCCAGGCGGGTGGCCATGTTGCTCTAATAAAGCAGGAGGGGCGGTGGCGTGGGGGGAGCAGATGCCGCTGGCTGCGCGCGGGATCCGGGCGCGAGCAGAGCGCAGCCGCGAAGGAGGCGCGGGGGAGGCGAGCGGGAGCCGGAGCAGCAGTCAGTGTTGGCGGAGAGCACCCGGGCGCAGTCGGAACCAGAGAAGCAGCTGCGATGGCCGTGGCCGTGGGGAGACCGTCTGTGAGTGCCGGGGCCTCCGTTCCCTAGCCCGCTGCTCCTCCGGCGCTGGGTGGTCCCCGCTTTGGGGAGGGTGCCGGCGGGAATACGGAGACCGCGCGGGGGCTCCGGACGGCTGCGGCGTGGCTGTGGGTGTGTGCATGAATTTGGGCGCGCGTCTGGGGCTGCGGGGAGGGCGAGGAGCCCCGAGGCTTGGCTGCTGCGTGATGCAACAGTGTATCGCCTCGTGCGCCCCGATTCCCGGGATGCGGGAGAAAAAGGACCTCTCTCCTATTTTCCATTTAGAAAGATTCTTTTAGCCAAGCTGTTTCTCGGCTGCTTCACTCTCTGCGCGCACACCTTTTTCCTCGTGACAGTCGAGAGAGGCGCCGGGTGAGGGGGTTTCCTCCCGGCTCCCCCGCGCGGAGGGGCGACCGGGCATGGGAATTGTTAGCCGAAGCGTGTCGTTTGGTTGTAGAAGCGGGTCGAAAATAAAGGGGTGGGATTTCCGTGGTGGTTTCCCCAGTGCATTGTGAGAGCCCGGACACCCCTAGGCGTCCACCCGGGTGACCGGGCCCTGCCCAGGATGTGGACAAAAGCCCTACACACACACACACACACACACACACAAAGTTTTCAAAAGGCCCCCTTGTCGGGGTGGGTGGAGGTATTAAAATCTGCGGATAGAAGGATGAGGGCGGCGGGCTGAGGAGGCGGGGACGCGAGGAAGAGGAAGGGAGGGTGCCTGGAGAATACGCTGCCCCTCGGCCCGGAGCGTGGGAGGAAGGGAGTGGGATGCTCCAGGCCCCGCGTTTGCGGGAGGGGCGCCGGCAGCGACTCCTGGGGTGCGCGACTCGGCCCGGGCGGGTCTTAGAGGGTGTGGTTTCAGTCGGTGCTCCGCATCCCTGGTTGAAAGGCAAAGGGAAGGGGCCTCGGCGGCCTTTCCTTTTTACTGAAAGGAGTAGAACCGGGTGGGAGAGGCGGAGCCCTCTTTCTTTCTTTTCCCCCGTTTCTTTGTCGATATTCAAATTCCACTTCGCCCCACCGGCTTTGGGGGCGCTTCGCTTGGGGATTGTCCTGCCCTGCCCCCTCCCTTTCCTTTGCCTTTTCTTCTCCTACTCATAACTGTGTAGCTGCAGGTGGTGGCTTCAGAGATTTTGTAGATATAGACAAAAGTTCTTCGGAGATACTGGAAGCTCTGAACCCCCAGAAATGCAAGCCTTGCGCTCCGACTCAGGGCTCGACCTCCTAAATCCCGTGCAGATGCACACGCTCCCCTACGTCCACCCCCAGTCCTCCGGCTCCGGGAAGTTCGCGGAATTCCTCTGCGTGTTCTAACTCAGTTTGGTGATTCTTCTGCCGAGGTGTTTTCAAAGACGTCCTCCGTGGCCAGAAAATGTACAGTGGTCGTATTGAAGTGTGACTGTGGGTCGCTCAGGCACTTTAAATTCTAATAGTTAATGACATGCTCTTAAGAATTCAGATCTCCTCTTGCACACAAATTGCGCTTCTGATAATTAGTGGTCAGAGATTGCTGTTATTAAGGGAACTGGTCGTCTCTGGGCTAATCTTTTTCTGTGTGTGTGTGGGCGGGGGAGGAGAAAATCGAGGTCCACAGAAGTCAAGTTTGGTTAAATTACTCCCGCCCCCACTACACTTACTTCCAAATCACAGACTCACATAACTCAAACAGCATCTAGTTCAGGTAACTGGAGAGCATCTGGGAATGCAAGTGCTATGTGGCGGGGTGAGAGATGTCTTTTTCAGTAATACCTATTGGCGCATTCTTGAGGCATGGGGAAGTGGAAGAAATAATTTGCTGCACATTTTCTCTAAATTAGTTGGTTCATATCTGTCAGTTAAATAGGAACAGTATGTGGATTTAAGATTTAGTTGTGTGGCCATAATCATATCCAACACCAGGTCTGCCAACCAGATGTGAGCTTAATCCCGCAGAATTCTTGTGGAAGACCTCTCCCCTTCAGATAATTGTGACCTTTAAAAGTGTGTGCACAGAGGAGGCCACTGCTTCCTCTGTACATCCCCTGCTGTCACTGGAATTAAGGTGAAATTAATTACAGTTGAAACACAGAAAACTTCTTTCTTTGAGTTGTCGTATGGGTGATCAGGAGTTGACTGCAAAGTTGAAGCCTTTTCATACATTTCCAAGGAGTGGTTGAGCCGTTCACTCTGTGAATGTCCTGAGTGTAGTGTCTGCAGTTTGTCTTCAAAACAAGCCCAGGGCATGCAGATTCTTCAAACACAGCTCCAGCGGTGCTACACTGCATCCTTCCGGTTCCAGTGCTCTGCTCCTTCTGTTCCTTCATCCATTCTACGATGAGAGCAAAAGAGTGTGGGGAGAAAAGAAATCACTCACGAAGTTGATCCATGTGTGAGAGTTTCGTTAGTTACATCTTTAGAATTACACATTTTACAGAAAGTTGTTTAGGAAAACACGAGCATACCTCCTTGCCCTACAAACTTCCTCCCCCATACAGATTGAAGGAAAGATCGATTAGAATAATTTTCCCTTAATTTTAGACATTCTTTTTTAAAAAAATGTTTATTTATTGATTTTATAGACAGGGAGGAGAGAGAGAGAAACGCATCGATTTGTCGTTCCGCCCACTTATGCATTCATCGGTTGCTTTCTGTTCCATCCCTGACTGGGGTCACACTGGATCCCTGGCAGGGGTCATGCTGCAGCCTTGGGGAATGGGGAGGATGCTGTCACCAACTGAGATACCTGGCCAGGGCTAAGTTTAGACATTCTTGAATTTGAACATCTTAGGGTGATATCCCAGGTAAATATGACCTTTTACTAGGCAAGAAAATCCTTATATAACAAATGCAATAATTTCTGTCTTATGAAATGGTTACAGTAGTCCCCCCTTATTCAGTTTTCAAGGTTTCAGTTACCCATGGTACACCTCGGTCCAAAAACATTAAGTGGAAAATTCCAGAAATAAGCAATTCATACGTTTCAAATTGCCCGCCGTTCTGAACAGCATGCTGATGAGCCATTTGCGCAGTCCAGCCCAGGGATGTGACTCTTCCCTCTGCCCCCCTTTGTCTAGCTTGTCCTGGCTGTGTGTGCTGCTTCCCCTTAGTCACGGAGTAGCAGGCTGACGTGCCACAATGCTTGGTCCAAGTCACCCTTACTTCACTTTCACTTAATAATGGCCCCAAAGCCCAAGAGTAGTGATGCTAGCAACTCAGGTATGCAGAGAAAAGTGGTAAAGTGCTTCCTTTCAGTGAGAGAGTAGAAGTTTTTCATAGGGAAAAGAAAAAATGTCTTATGCTGATGTTGCTAAGATCTGCTGCAAGAACGAATCTTCTATCCATGAAATTGTGAAGAAGGAAAAAGAAATTTAAATTCATGCTGAGAAATCACATTTGTGGAACTGTTATTACAGTATACTATTATAATTGTTCTGTGTTATTATTCATTATTGTTGTTAATCTCTTACTGTGCCTAATTTACAAATTTATCTCTGTCACAATTATGAATGTACTAGTTGCAGTTTCAGGCAGTCACTGGGGGTCTTGGATCGCAACCCCCCAGATAAGGGGGGAGAATGACTGTATATTCAGTTATAACCATTTAAACCTCAATGCTAAATTCAGATGTTTCTTAAGTAGATTTGTTCTTCACTAGAAAACAAAAACTCCAGTTTTTAGTGTGATACTGTTTGTTTCTGTTTTAATCTTATCCCCTGGCTTCTCCACTTTCCCATGGATAGTTTTGGAGCTTGGCTCTGAGAAGACCCTGAAGCACATCTGTGGTTTCTAGAGTACACCTGAGGAGTAGCAAGAGCACTTCTCCCCAAAGGAGGTGTCCATGTTTTGGATGAGTTAATATTTTTGCATCCGAGTCCCAGGATGGCTATTATTTTTATTTTAAACAGAGCATGGTAATTTACTCTCCCTGGGAATCAGGCTTTTTGTAGCTGATCTGCTCTCTGATCCACTGGCTCTTCAGGTGTGGTGCTCGTCCAGTTATAGTCTGGGAGTTGACAGGAACCCTAGAGGTCCTTCGGTCCAGCTTCCTCCCTCGTGCAGAAGTGTTTATCCCTAGCAGCGGGTATGTGCTTAAACTTCTCCACTGGTGGGTGTTCCCTATGATACCCTTCCAGAAGCATGTTTAATTGTTTTTCTGCTGAGCAAAAAGAAATGGAAAACTACATTCACTCATTTGCTCATTTAACACTATTTATTGAGCACCTCCCATGTGTTGGGCGCTGAGGACACATCAATGGACAAGAGCAAAATTCCCTTCTTACCTGAGCTTTCATTTTCTGTGGTATTTAGTGGCTGTGTGTGTGTTAGGGACAAACTTCTGTGGAGTCTGTGAGTTGTTCAGGGAGAAGGACCTTTGTGCCTGCTGCTGAGTCAGCAAGGGTGATATAGACAAAGGGTCTTATCTGTCTGAGGATCATTACACTCAGTTCCTGAAGATGCGGCCTGACTCACAGCAGGAGGAAAGGTGAGGAGGACTGCCAATGAAATGTTATTTTCTCGTGTTGTAAAAGTGCCATTTCAAGACTTAAGGGTGTCGCCCCACGTGGAAGGCTGTGGCTGTTGTATCTGGAAAAAGATTAATGGAGCTGAAAAAAGTCCAGGGAATGGCCGTCCAATTATAAAGAGGCTGTCATCCAGGGGGAGGTTTTTAAAAATTAAACCTCTTTAATCAGTGATATAAATTATACACATTAAGTCTCTATAAGCAGTTATTAAGGGATCCAAGAAGTGTTTGAGGTACAGTAATCCCTACTTTTTAAATCTTTTGAAAGCTGTAGATTTTTTTTTTTTATCTTTTAAAATGTGTTCTTTAAAACTGACGTGTCTATATCACAATGGAAAAATAAACTCTAGGAACTGCTTAAAAGAACAAAACTACACACATCGCACCAGCCCGGTATAAAAGCCTTTAGATTGTCAGTGTACTCTAATTAACTTTCTGAGGTTTGCAGCAGCAAGCATAACCCATCCCAAATAAACTGCTACTTAGAAACCAAACTGTGTGCCTGTTTGGACGCTCTCTGACTATTTGGACACTCATGAAGGAAACAGATACTTCGTGCTTTTGAAGAGGCCACCCGTGTCTGTGTACAGACAAAGGGAGGAATGATTTGGATGCCCTACTTTGACTGATTGCCCAAAGACCCAATGTTTCTACCCACTGGTGATGCCACGGCCGACAGCGATCTTAGGGCTTAGACTCCCTGTGCAACAGGCCGCAATCAGAGCTTCCTGTGCCTGTGTTTCTCCCTTGAACCTGGTTGGGACTGGGGCAGAGGTAGGGGCTGCTCTTGGATTTTTGTCATTTATCGAGAACTGTGTCTGACAGCCTTAGCTAGACCTGTCAGTTGGGGTAAGCGAAGCTGAACCTTTATTTAAACAAAGACCCAGCAGATCTACAGCTTTTATCCTTTTTCCCAAGGAGACCTACTTTATAATGTAATTAATACCCCACTCCCCCTTTTAAAATTCAGATTGACAGAAAACTCCCTTCCAACTGAACAATACCTCTCCCGACCCACTCAGGCCTCTGGCAGTCCATCAATGCAGCCGCTGTTGCACATGAAAACAATACTTGGGCTGCGGTGATACAGACAGACTTCTACAAAGAATTTGCTGGGTGGTCTAAAGTCCAATTTGCATAATCTCAGACCTCGCCTGTGGTGGAAATTAGGACTCTGTTCCCTGGTATGACCAGAGCCAAGGCCTTTGAGCCACATTTTTTTTGTTTGTTTGTTTTTTAGGATATGTGCCAATGAATGTGAGTGCCTTGCTCAAGTCAAAGAATGCAGGAAGTAGAGTTGTGTGGACGCATTCTGTCCACCTACTGAACTCTGAGCCAGGGGGCAGAGTGTGGTATGTTGATGGAGGGGGCAGCCTGAGGTGGAGAGGTAGGAAAGGCTCATGCTCCAAAAACATCTTTGGTACCTACGTAACTAAGTGGGAGCTTTGTTCCTGCTGGTTTTGCATTTTAAAAACTGGTGAAAATATATGTAACTTAAAATGTATCTGCTTGTTTTTAATTAATTAATTCTTCTTTAGGGAAGAATTTATGATTTTCTTATTAATTATTTTCTTATACAAGTAAAATCACAATAATATAGGTAGGTTAGAAACTGCGGAGCAAAACAACCCTCGATAGCTGAACACATCAATAATCAGTCTTGGCTTCCTAATCTATCTGCTTTATCAGACGTTTCTTGTGCGCTTTCTCTGCACGGGTGCCAAGGTTATGATGTTGAGCTTTTGAGATGCTCTCATCAAGTATCTCTGAAGGATGAGTAAGCAGTAGAACTTAGCAAGGAAAGTGGGGTGGAAAAGTGTTGCAGGCCAAGGGAACAGCATGTGCACAGCCCTGGGAGTGAGGCAGAGCCTCTTAAGGAAATCCTGTGTGACTGCGACATCAGTGTTCAGAGTGGACAAGGAGTGAGGCTGGGCTGTAGGAAGAGCCCGGATCAAGATATATGCATATTTACTACACAGCTCTTTAAATACTTTACATTCTGTCCGTGCCTGTCCTTCAATTTAGGGTGTCTCAGATTCTAGGAACTGGTTGATGGAAGACACTGAAAATGTGCAGAGTACTAATTCTCCAGGATTCAGTACAGTAGAGGGGAGATGACAAGGGGTCAGGGGAGTTGATGCCTTTCATGGTTAAATGGAGCCCTAAACAGTAGAGGAAGTGGAGACTGAGGAACTACACAAAGAGAAGGAGGAGGGGACCAGTGGCAACATCCCAGCCTAGGTCTTCCTCTGCTAGCCTTCTGCCTTGAGCCCTTCCTCAAGATGTAGAACTGGAAACTCTTATTTTCTTAGACACTGAAGCAACTGAGTCCTGAAGGGTGGGGATAGAGGGAGAATGGTAGGGTTCCTTCCATGCTGGACTGCAAGTATCAGTCAGTGTTGTCCCCAAAGAAAATTAAAACCCATTGCATTCTATAAAAGTAGGAGAAAAGTCTGTTACAAGCCAGGGTTCTCTTAAGATGTAACCCCTTCTCCATTTATCTCCTTGCTTTCTGTACGGTTTTGAGGCCTATATGAATGTTGTCGGTCTCATTAGGTGCCCATTAAATTCACTCAGACCTCCTGTTGAAAAGAAATGCCTTGAGAGAAACCTTTGTGCACAGGAAGCCTGCTCGGCATCTTGATTTTTAATTTTTTCTATTTAAGTTACTGTCAAGACAATTATCTTAGTTTATCCTCACAAAATCCAGAGAATTAAGTAATATAGACAAGGAAACTGAGGCACAAAGAAGTTATTACTCTGATACGGCCCATTAGTGGGAGAGAGAGATTTTAGAAACAATGACTAACGACCCAAGTGCATGCAGATCCGCCATCTGTATTGGTCAGGGAGGTTAAGTTATGCTGAGGTAACGCATTGGCCACAAGTGTTGTGGTTTCCACAGTGAACACTTCTCTCTCAGAGTCCTTGCCTCTGAGACGGTTCCACGCTATGTGGACTCCGGGACACAGGCTGAGGGAGCGTTCTCTCCTTGGACATGGCCAGTCTAGTGGCAGAAAAAAGGAATGCTGAGCCCTGGGCCGACTTTTCCAGCTCTTAGATGGGTCTCTGCCACACAAACTTTACTGGCCGAAGTAAATGGTCACTCCTAAATTTAACAGGTTGGAGATGGATAATAGCCCTTCTTCAGAGAGTGGCTCTGTCAGCCCCCTGGCCAAGCTTGAGGACCATGGGATTGGGAAGTAAGCCCTCCCCTTGGGAGGGGCAGGCAATATGTTGAGTAATGTATACCTTGTAAGGTAAGAATTTGCCATACCTTCCGAGTCAGGGAATTTACTACAGAGCAAAGGGTCTTTATTATTTTCTAACAATTGCCTCCCTGTCTGTAGTGATTTTCTTACTCTTTTTGCCCTACTCTAATTCCAGCTGGACATGTTAGAATGATGAGGGGGAAAGAAAGTGTATGTGTGAAGGGTCCTGAATGAGCTGAAGACAAAGAGTATGATTACTCCTATTGTTCAATCATAATGAGCATCCAGTAGCATCGTCACCAAGTAAGTGATGGGTGGTGACCTTCAGAAAGACTTTCTGTGCTGCTTCTGGTGGCCCCAGCTCTGGGACTGTACTCTCTGGAAATGGTTTTGAGGCCATTAGGACATCCAGCTGCGTGACAGCATCATTTCCCTTGGGATGCTTCCAAATCAGTCCTTTCTCAGCCTGTCTGTTCCTAAATGCAGGCGCATCAGATGACACCCTGCTTTTCTTGCTTTGCTTTCTCTCTGCGGCGTGGCTGTAGTGCACAGCATTGTGGGAATGTGGACTCCGGAGCCAGACTGCTGGGGTTCTAGGGACTCGGTGCTGCCACTTAACCACCTCTGGGATCTTTGGCAAATGACTTGCCTTGTGCACCTCACATTCCCCATCTGTAAAGTAACAACAGTACCTTCCTCAAAGATCCACCAGTTTCAATGAGTTAGTGTACAAAGTGCTCACAATGATGCAAGACATATTTGTTGTCAACGGAAGGCAAACAAATACTGGATAAGGGCTTCAAACTGAAGACTGGGCTCAAACCAGAATGACCTCTCCAGTCTACCCAGTAGGAGGTGAGCGTTTGCCCCTTCTCCCATCCCACACCTGAACTGCGTGCAGTCTTCCCTTTTGCTAATCAGAGCAGACCTTTGAGGCTCAGATCGAACAGGCTCTCTTCTTGAAGCCTCTGCTCTCCAGCTCCTTCTCTGCAGCAGCGGTGCCTGCAACACTTCTGGGTTACCCATATGGTATTCTGGAGCTCCCTCCACTTTCCTTCAGTCACTTTTTTTTTTTAAGTAAAAAAATAGGAATGGTCAAATATAGTTGTGAATGTTGAAAGAAATCTCATTAGCATAAGCAGTATGTCCTGCTGACCTTGAGTGCACTCATGTGTTCTTGCCTGTGCTGCCAGATTAAGGACTGAAGAGGACTTAAAGGCAGGGACTGTGGTGCGCACCCACCACTAGTGGACATGTGACTGGGTGGGTGAGAAGTGGTCCTTTGGATGATTGGATGAGACTTGTGTTGGGTGAGACTGAGGCCAGCCCCCATCCTCTCCGTCTACTATTTTGTTCCAGCTGTTGCTGTGTGAGTTTCAGGCAGGTATCTATATATCAACAGCTTTGTGCCCCAGGCTTCTCTGCTGTAACCACGTGGGTCCTGCTCTGCTCTTCTGACCTATGTACATATCTGGATGTCCAAGGGAGTTACCATCCCACAGGCCAGTTGTGGACTGATGGGGATGGAGGCTGGTGGGTAAATGCCTCCCTGTTTTGTCACTGAGTTAGATAATTCTGAGGCACAATCTGAAGGTCCGTGGTACCTGGGGCCCTGTCCCAGGGGTGCTTAGCTCCATGCATATGCCCTTAGGATGGCTGTCTGTCCCTCCCTGTTACACTGTTCCCAGGCCCCACTCCCGCTTCTCCGGACTACTTTCCAAACTGGCTGCATGCACGGATGTTCTTGTCTCACGCTCCTGCATTTGGGGGAAACCTAGGTGAAAACACCTTATTTCCTGGTTTAGGGCTCTTCTTTTACCTTATGCAGATGAGGGAGCATGAATGTTACTTTCGTAACATATGTTACTCTGGACAGTTAAAAAAAGTGCTCAGAACAAACTGATTTTTTATCGGGCTTTTACTGTTTATTGGAGAGCAGACTTCGAACTGCTATGAAAACTAGACTCAGAACAGGAAACATCGCCTAAATTTCTCTGTAAGTTTCATGGCTGGTGCCTTGGAGTGGGGCTCTGGCATTCTTCTCAGCCTGGAAGTGCCTGTTTCTGAGTGCCTAGTGCCTGGCTTGTTCTGTAACTTACTTAACGTAGCGATTTCAAGTCAATTACATAGTATATGTTTTAGAAATTAGATACAGAAGTACGTGGGGAAATTTGTTTCTGATACACGAGCTATGAAGTTGTGCCCAAGCTTAAAACTGTTTTGAAAAAAAAAACAGAGAAAGTCTGGGTTTATACCATCTGCGTAGATTAGAAAAAATGAGGTCATGATTCTTGGAACAACATTAATTAACTAATATCGAACAATTTTTTAAAAGATTTTATTTGTTTATATTTAGAGAGAGGGTAAGGGAGAGAGAAAGAGGGAAAGAAACATTGATCGGCTGCCTCTCATACACTCCCTGACCAGGGACCAAACCTGCCACCCAGGCATGTGCCCTGATGATACCCAACCAACCGAGCCACACCAGTCAGGGCATATTGAGCAATTTTAAGGGCCCAGGTTAATGCTGTAGGTAACTGCCGGAGAGTTCTTGGAAAATTGTTTAAGTCATCCCTTTACTTTGTGTGATCCTAGCCCAGAGGAGGGTTCTAATAGCAACTTAGAAGTTATATGAACCAAGCCGATGTATTCTTCAGTTCCTCCCAGCTTTGTCACCTTTGCTCCGTTCGTTGAGACTTGGTTTGATGTGTGTGTGTGTGTGTGTGTAGTCTAAGACTGTACCTCTACCTGATGGGATGATTTCATTGTGTATCTGTTACATATCTCTTTGTTTTCAAAGCCTTTTCAATCCTTAGTCAGCCTCTTAATCACTTCTCCCCTGGGAATGTTGTTGGAAGGTCCACAGTTGAACAATTTTATCTCTGAACCCTCTAAATAAATCTTTTAGTTGTTGGTAATCAGATTTGCCCCATTCAGAAACCAGAATTCCAAGGTATTTTATGATCTCAAAGCTGAAAATTAAATTAAGATAAGGTTTCAGCCACTGAAATGACTAATTTGAAATAATTAAATTGCTGCCTCTAGCTGCTATTCCAAAGCTGGCTTTTAGCTGGGTGGAAGAAAATCCAAATCTAAATTGGATTTCATAACCAAGTGAAAGTTGAGGTGATGAGGACTCTTAGGGACTTTATGTAATAGACATTTAGATAGACATATTATGGAGTTTGGGATTCTGTCTAATATTCTTTCTCGAAGAGCTTGTATTTTTATGCCTCAACGGGTTTTCCTATTTCCCACTCATTAAGTCAGCAAACATTGAGCCCCAGCCAGCTCCACGCATGAATGAAGGTGTCTAAAGAATACTCCTTCTCATTCTCCCACCAAACCAAACAAGAACCAGCATCTCTTTGGGTGTATGGATCTCCCTCTCACTAAGGTTCAAAATCTCGGAGTAAGTCTTGACTCAGGAGTGAGTTACCTGGTCGTGTTTGTCAGTTCCACCTGGAGCCTCAACCCCTGGCAACCTGGTTCGTGATGGTGCATCAGCAACCAATAGGCTATTTTAGACCTTCAGCGTCTCTAGCCTGGTGCCCTGTGTTGTTGGAAATACGTAAGTGTAAGATCTAGATCGTGCTGCCAAGAAGCCTGCAATTTAGTGGAGTAGGAAAGCCTGAGACTAAGATAATGTTCAACCTCCATGATTGGGAGGGTCTTGTCAGGCTCTTCTCGCCTCTATCCAGGCCTCTCCTGTCTCTTAAGATTGTAAACTTGAGGAATTTGGTTCAGAGTTCATAAATAGGAGGGCCCATTTTATTCCCCTTCTGTTCCCTGTTTAGAATGTAATTGGAGGAGTGCTATAAAGGTAACCCGAATTTTCTTTCTTCCTAGGCTACCATTAAAAATGTATTCCTTTCGTTTAAGGCAGGGATGAAAAGGGCACACCAAAGGAAACTGAAAAATTGTATCAGAATTGGGAGGCAATGTTTTCAAACTCTCTGCCTCATCCTTACGGGCACTCCATTCCTTTGCAGAGTGTCCTGATCGCCCGCAGCTTTCCGAGTGCCTGGGCTGGCGCACTCTTGTTTTTAAGGCGCACTTGCATTTCTGTGCCCCCTCTCCATGCTAACTGGATCAGTAAGTGGGCACCCACGCTTACTGGGTCAGCTGTTTGTTCCCAAACTTTCTTGTGCCAGTTGTTAGTAATCATCATAATGGCATAATTTAATAATCTGTGAAATGTAAGTGCAAAAATGAAGTTGCTTCTAAATTAGGTGCTTCGGAAATATTTACTAAAGGTGAGAATTCTGCTGCATAAAACCGCTGTGAATGTAATATGGTCAAAATAATTGTACAAAGTTGGGGGGAAAGGAAGGATTGAAAGAGTTTGCATTTAGTTTGCCTTAAGATGCTTTTCAGTGCTGGGTTTACTTGAAAGACACAAACTGGAAATCATGGATGGTGCCTATGGGTTTGTGGTAGAAAGACACCTCTAGTTGGAATTCCTCTAATTCATTATGAGGACAATAACCTTGGCCTTTGTCAAAAAATTGGTGAAATAAAGGTGAAATTTAAGGTGAAATAAAATGTTTAGGCTATAAGTATTGTTTTAAAAATCCCAATCTTTAAGTACCTTTTTGGATAGAAAAATTATTTAACCCCCTGCTCCTAATAGCTTTGGATAGAGGGACCTGTAGGTAATGAACAACCAACCACCCCTCCCAGTTTCTGCTCTCCCATCCCTGTGCTCTAACACAGACCCTCTGGTTTCTGCTCTCCCTTCCTGTGCTCTAACACGGACCCTCTGGTTTCTGCTCTCCCATCCCTGTGCTCTAACACGGACCCTCTGGTTTCTGCTCTCCCATCCCTGTGCTCTAACACGGACCCTCTGGTTTCTGCTCTCCCATCCCTGTGCTCTAA
>VMDR010002105.1:0-83447 GCA_007922815.1 Macrotus californicus | reverse complement strand
TAACTCACTTAACATATTTAACTTCCTTTTTAGTTAATGTAAATGGCTATTAGGGTTTTTTTTTTTCTGATTTCAGAGAGATGAAAGGACACTAAAAACATTGCCTGTTTCATCAGTTTCTCTTAGTCTGGAATATGATTTTGGACAGCAAAATAATCTCATTTTGGAAAGTCAAGGTTATTCTGGTACACGTGCAGACACATGCCGACAGGAGATATGGATTACTCAAAGATGTGCTCCATCTGCCTAGGAAACAGAAACTCTCACTAGATGTGGGTGAAAACTCGGACCACAGCCTTCACAGTCAGCCGTCCTGGACGCTGGTGTTCGTGGGCCTTGACTTTTGGCCCAAGTGGTTCATTCCAGCTGTCCTTGGATAGTCCCCCAACAGCAATTTGATTTGATTTTCAATCTCAATCATGAGAAAACTCAGTGTTAAAAAACAAGTAGATGCTTACTTTTCTATTCCAAAGTAAAAAAAGTAGGAGGAGAAAACTTAACAAATTGGAAGCTGAAATGTGTGACTTCTCCATTTCTGAAACTAAAACTGGAAGCATTTTCAGGTGGGTTTTTTCCTTTTTTGGTCTTTAAATATACATTTGGAATACTGCTGCTAATTGACTTTGCCACTAAATTCATTGCAAACACTGCAGTCATGTCCTAATTGAAGTTGTGCAATTTCACACCTTTTTTCTGTGACTAGACTTCAGTAGGTAAAAGTGTTTGTCTTCACAGTAACCCTGAGGTAGTTCCATGAGATTCTTGACCCAACCCCTGCAGCTCCTGTTCGATGAATCTGGATTCAAACTCACCCAGGATAAAAGTGAAGGTCTTGAGGTCGAGCCTTCCGACTTTGGCTGATACCCTCTGCTTACCTGATGGAGACACCTCCCTGCCTGCGGGGTGGCGCTGTCAGAGAGATATCTGTGGAACTGGAAGTGTTTCGCTGCTGCGCTGTCCAGTACGGCAGCCAGCATGTGGCTGTTGGATACTTGAAATGTGGCTGATGCAATCATAGAATTAATTTCTTATCTTGTTTAATTTAAACTAATTTGCATTTCAATTTAAATAACCACAGGTGGCTAATGGCTACCATTATGGATAGTGAAGCTTTAGGAGTATAGTCTAGGAATTTTGAGAATCTGATGCCAATCTCTCTCTCTCTCTCTCTCTTATTTTTTTAGAAAACCCTTTTTTATTAAGAAAAATTTCAAATACACACGAGTAGAAAAAATGTTATAATGAAACCTTCCATCATATCATCTAGCCCAATCTTTTAATTTTAAAAAAAACTAATTTTCCATTACTGTTGACATATAATATTATATTAGTTTCAGGTAATCATAGTGTGATTAGACATTACTTTTAAAAAACATTTTATTTATTTATTTTTTTTGGCAGGGGGAAGGGAGGGAGAAAGAAAGGGAGAGAAACATCAATCAGTTGCCTCTTGCAGACACCCCAGCTGGATACTGGGCCTGCAACCCAGGCATGTGTCCTGACCGGGAATCTGTGACCTTTTGCCTTATGGGACAATGCCCAACCAATGGGGCCACACTGGCCAGGGCATGATTAGACATTTACATACCTTACAAAGTGATTACTCCAGTAAATCTAGTATCCATCTCATACCATACAGTTATTACAGCATTATTGACTATATTCCCTACGATGTACTTTACATCCTCATCCAGTCCAATGTTATGTCATCTGTTTCCTTCTCTCTCCAACCTCCTGTTCCTCTCCCTACCTCTGTCCCCCAGATTGGTGAGCTGGGGGAGGAAGGGGAATGGCACCAGGGAGAGGTCCTCAGGGGTCTTCACATGTATTTGTCATTAAAAAAAAAGACTTTAATATGGTAAATGGATGATAAAATTAAAGTTTGCAATAGATAATGAGTGTAGAGATGAGTGATAGTCTTGATGCTTGAAATAGTTCACGCCGTCATCCTCATGATGAAAAGCCAAGCTTGAGCCCAGAGATGGAGCAGTCGCTGTGCCAGGCCCTGCTTTCCTGTGCTTGTATTGAACTTTGGGTTCATGGATGATTTAAACAGGAGCCATGTGCAGTATTTATCATTGAGCCTCACTGAATGCCAGTGGTGCTGTTGAGTCATGGGCGTTATGGAAGGTGGAAGCAGGTCGAGGATCCGCTTTAGCACAGTCTCCTTGGAACATGTATTTCCAGAGGGTGGTAGCTGCTGTGAGCACACGTTGCGTGGCCCGGTGTGTCTGTCACTGCATGCTTGGCTGACTGACTGACTGGCCGGCCGAGCTAAAACTTGCAGCACTAAGTCACTCCTACCTAGTTTTTAATGCGGCATATTCTTTGGGCCACTTTTAGAGCAGAGATGTAGTTTCTAGGTATACTTGAGGTGTGGTGGATTATTTGTGTTGGAGAGAATGTTTTGTGATTAACTGGCATAAAGAAGTCACTTATGAAATGATATCTTTTGGGCTGAGAATTTATGCATCTTACTGGTGGAGATTATTATAGAAAATGTACATTTGTTTTCTGTATTTCTGTTTATAAAAGAAACTTGTAGCAAGCACATTTTGGTCACGTGGATACACTGAAGGAAATAACAGCTGCATCAATGACATTTAAAAGTGCACTTTTCCTTCACAACATACAGCAAAATTGTTGCTGTGCTTTTATAGTTGAACTTAAGAGCTAATAATGATTTTCTTCTTTATGATAGAGTACAGAATATGTGTATTCTAAATTTGGAACTCTATACTTAGAATCTCAGGTATTAAGGGGAATGAATTTGTGATGGTCAAAGGATCTTGTATCATCAGAAATGCTCCCAGGCCTTGGCTCAGTTGTCCTGTTGATGGAAAAGACAATATGCTTTAGAAGAAGAGCTATTAAAAATTTCAGCAACATTCCGAACAATGGCAGGCCTGCAGTTGCAACAGGATGCTGTTCCTTTCCCATTGTCAAGTCTCCCAGTGTCTGCCCTTTGTGTTTCCTCCGCCTTCTGCTAACCGCGGTCTTGGGAAAGAGGAAGGAGCTTTGTCTCGTCTTACCATCCACATTGCAGCTTACTTCTGTTTGCTTTGATTCCATGGTCCATGGGGATAGTGAATAGTTGGTTAACACCCTACGTATTAATGCTATCACAGCTCAAGATCTGTGCCATTTTTGCTAATAATACTCCCGGCAAGTAAGCCTTCTTATCTCCAGTTGACAAGAGATATTTGCATCCACGGTAGGGCCAAGAATAAGATTTAGGAAGATGTTTTGTTAAATCAGTTGCTCTGTCCCTTTCATGCAAGGTAGAGACAAGAAACTATTAAGGCTTTTAAAATGACTATGACCTGATTAGGAAAATAAAGCAACTATTTTCAGCAAAGAGGGCACAAAATTAGTATGAGTAGCTGTGTCTTTTAACTGTATTATGCTTATAGGCTTTGAAAAGCTTTTATAATAGATCAAATTTAAATTTAGCAATACCACATCTTGGAAAAGAAAATCAAAAATTTATGTCATCTAGATTTCAATTAATACTTTTTACTTTGTTATGATTAGAAAAATGCTTAACTTGATATAGCCATAACATTAATAAGAAATAAAAGTTTACCTTATGTAGTCTCTTTAAGATGGTTCATGGTCATGCCCTGGCAGGTATGGCTCAGCGGATTGAGTGCTGGTCTGTGAACCAAAAGGTCACCAGTTCGATTCCCAGTCAGGGCACATGCCTGGGTTGTGAGCCAGGTCCCCGGTTGGGGGCATGTGAGAGGCAACCACACATTGATGTTTCTCTCCCTCTCTTTCTCTCTCCCTTCCCCTCTAGAAATGAATAAATAAAATCTGAAGAAAAAAAATTTCATGATTAATGGTTTATCACACAGCTTTGGAAGGCCTCAGTTTGGTTCTAGATTGAATTATTTATAGAATGGTAAGATAGTAAGGGAGAGAAATACAGAAACCATCTGTGACCAGGGTGAGCATCATCTGACTTGTCTATTTGAGGGAGAAAAGTACCGAAACAGTCAGTGCTCAGACCTTCAAACCGCTGTGAGTGGGCAAGCCCAGGCCCACTTGGCTCTGGCAGGTGAAATGAGGACCTGAGTGGTGCCATGGTTTCCCATTTTCCAAGACAAGATGGACATTTAGAGTTTGAAGTGATATTTTCCCATCTGAAAATGTTGGCAACTAGATCAAATATTTTTGAAATACTGCGTGGGCCACAGAAACATGTTTGTGGGCTGAGACTGCCAATTTGCAATCTAATTTCCACTGGAAATCATTCATTCATTTTTCTTGCATTTGAATAAAGAATTAAAGGGTTTTTTTTTTTTTTGGTATGCCTTTTAAAATGTTTTAACGTTTGAACACTTAAAGCGCCTTTTATGGATAATGTGCTTGTTTTTTAAAACAGAAGTGAAGCAGTTGCATGAACTCTGAGATGAGCATACGTGGATAGATTGTTTGAGGGTATCATCAAAACGATTCAGTTGTTTCCTTAACAGGATATCTCCAAACAGGATTGTCCTGTAGGAGATCAAACTGGAAGAAGAACCAAAGTTTAGGGTTATACGATGACATAGCACCCAAAGCAGAGAGAGTGGAGGGATTCTTGAGTGTGTGCTAGCCTGTGCCAGTGCCCCTCTGCAGAAGCATGTGCTATATGTAGGGAAGGGGGTTGGATTTTTCTCTTTTTGGTTGGGGCCCAGTGACAGTTAATGGCTGTTCCTTACTGGCTGTGAAATTATTTATGAGCTGGCAGGAGAATGATGTAAAATGCAAGTGGATATAGGCAGAATATGGTCTGTTACCCAAATTCCAATAAATGGTTAGTGCTAGAGCCAGGAGGGACTTTTTAGAGGTCATCTGGTCCAGGGCCTTTCTTTGAAATGAGGAAATTGAGGCCTGGGGAGTTCAGCTGAGGCTTGAATTTCTTATTAACCTCTCCCTGTCCAGCAGGGACCCAGCACTCTCCCTTTGTCCCCCTCGCTTCCTGCCGGTAGAAAAATGTATTTTCCAGGAAAATTTTGTGACAATTAAAGAGTCTTGGATAAACAAAAGAGCAGATATATAGTAAACAGAATATTTAGAAAACACCTTCTTAGGAAGTTGATTTAGCTTTGTTCTAATTGTTAGAACACTTTTATTGAAAACGCTTGTTTTTGTATGAATTTTGATACCCTAACTTCCAAAAGCCTATTCTTTTAAAAAAATGACTGTTTTTTATTGAATCTATTGGGGTGGCATTGGTTCAAAAGCCTAATATTCATGATGTTTTTAAGATGCAAATAATCCAGTTAGATCATCAGAAAAAAATGTGGTGAAATTACCTTTCATTCTGCAGTATTTCCTGCTAGTGGGTTGGACCACATAAAGCAGTTGACCTTAGCTGTTTCTGAACTACAAAAATGGCAGTTCCATGTGATTCAAGATACTAGCTTGAGCAAATGCACAACGAGGAGTATCGGGGTATCTCTCTATTCTGTTAAAGCCATGCTTGGCATTTTGCACAGCCGTTATTCATCCATTTGGCCCTTCTCAGCTTCTCCTGCTCAAACACTGTTGTATGTTGGAGTGTTTTTACTGAGAAATGCGGCATTGAGAGCTCCATGTGCACACGTGGGACAATCCTCCTTCCCCATGTTATATTTGGCTCGAAAAGCCTCCCTTGCCTTGAAGAAAACACTACCCAGCTAGAGTCAGATGCTGGATTTGTTTCTAATTTTTCAGGCCAACAGAAGCAAGTTCAAATGGAAGTCTTGGTCAAGGCACAATACTTTAATGTGCAGTTATATTAATATTGCACCTCTTATCGAGTATCTGAGACTCATAAAAACATTGCCCTGTTATTGTAATCGAATCCTAACTCTGAGTTGGCAGTGGTGACGGTGGGGAGGGAGCGGGGCGTTGCGGGCGGACCCACAGAAAGCGGTGTTGCAAACTTGAGACCTTGTCTTCTGCTAATTTTCTAAATTGAATCCACTGAATATTGGCTTTGTCAAACCAGCTTCTGCAGATGTGCTATTTTCATGTTTTGGAGATTAAAATGTAAGTTTAAAATGAAGGACATTTGAGCTTAATTCTGATAGGGAAAAATTTATTTGAGAAATGTTATATTTCAGACCCCTAACCAAGTGAAATAAATCTTTTTATTTTAAGCATCAAGGGAACTCATAATAAAAGTATGCGTGCTCATTTTTCTTAAGAAATTAGAAAAAAATCCACCCAAAATCTGATCCGTAGGAGAAAGCCAGACTCTACTGACTATATGTTTCATAAAGGTCAGAGTGTATGTCCCACCGCTGAACAAATACAACTGAAGAGCCACCACAAACAGCAACTTGGCAGTGAGATTCTTCTGTACTACTTGGAACCAGGAGGTTAGCTAGGAATTCTGACATTTCAGACCCCTTTGACTATTAGTTTAAAATTCAAGTGCTTACTCTAGTTCTTAATAACCACTTCATATTCATTTACAACCTGTACAACTCAAGGGCCCCATTATTGGGATAGAAGGTTTTCTGAAGGAAATAGGTATTGGAGAGGCTGACTCTGTTCCCCCCTTAATTTATTTCTGCAAAAAGGCCCTTCCATACCTGGTTCTCTTCGGGATGAAAGCTCACCTCCCCAGGACGGCATGCGTGCCCTTCCGTGACTTGACACATTTCTTTCCATGATGCCTTTTGTGTGCACCTGCCCTTCTTCCTCACTCCTGTCTTTGCACCACATAAACGCTTTTCTCCTGGCTCCTCTCACTCCCTGCACCTACTCACTCATCCCTCAACACTCCAGGCCTCTAGCTTTCCCCTCACCGAGGCAGTGAGGAGGACTACTTTTCTGAATTCCCATTTATCTTAGTCTCCTGTAATAAGCAGATATCTTGTTGTGCTGTAATAGTGTTCATGCCTTACTCATTTTTGTATCTTAAATTCAGCAAAGAATAGTTCCTGGCCCAAAGGAGCTCCTCAATAAATGCTTCAAAAACAGCCATGCAGTAACAGGCCCAGGTTTCTGCCTATGTTGAAAGACTTAACCAGCAAAAATTACAGTGGTATAACATCCTCGAAGGAATTCTCAGTTATTATTTAATGGTTGAACACATGACAGAGGGAACCCTGGGGACTGAAAAGTGACCACAAATGCAGTGGGATGAAGATTTTAAATTTATTTTTAAAAATTATTTTATTGATGGGCGGGAAGGGAGAGAAACAGAGGGTGGGGAGGGAGAGAAAAAAAACATCAATTTGTTGTTCTACTTCTTTATGCACTCATTGGTTGATTCTTGTATGTGCCCTGACCAGGGATCAAACCCGCAACCTTGGCATATTGAGGCAGTGCTCTAGCCAACTGAGCTACCCGTCCAGGACCTGAAGACTTTAATTTTAATTTCACCTGTTTCTTATCTTAGACCATATCCATTGGAGTTGGCAGAGCGTGATATAACTTACTCCTGTCTGTCAGAAATATTGCAGACTGGGGAAAGCAGCCTCAGTAAATGTTATAGGAAGGTGTCCTTTTTGATGCTGTATTCAGGGCCTTACCCTTGCTTATTCTTCCTATTTATTGAAATTATGTGTTTAGCAATGACTCTTGAAACTATTCTTGTGTGAAAATTAGTGGGCTGCTTTCAGTATTTTCATTTTCATTACTTACTACTTTTCAGAGAGCTGCCAACATGTTTGCTGAAAGTTCTAGAAATAATCGTGTGAGACGTGGTTATTCACAGATGTCTGCATTTTGAAGAAGCAAAGACCTAATATTCAGGGGAAGACGAAGTATTTACATTTTAGAAGTTTGTATATGATATCTGTATGTATATCTTATATGAACATACTTAAATCACTAGCTGAAATGACATGGAACTGATAGAGAAAAACATTTTAAATATTATCAATTACGAAATTGCTTAATGTTGGCAAGACTACGCCAGGTGCTTTCTATAATCTGAGTTGAAACTATAACAGACCTATGATAATAGATGTTATCCTCACTTTACAACTGGAAATAAGTAGACTGAGAAGAAACCTGCCCCATTCAGCTCAAAAGTGGCAGAGGCAAAAGTTTTACTCCTGACTGATTTGTAGCCAGTACTTATAATACGATTTCACACTACTTTATATTTTGTATTAATTACAGAGAGATTTTTTTCAAGCCTATCACTTAAAATATTGGTATTTAAATTCTGAATTTAAAAACGGAACTCAAGGTTTCATGAGGACCTGTCTGAGATGTATGTTGGTCAAAGGCCACACTAATTGTTTTTAAAATTTCAATCATTGTATTCATTGTTGTGGAACAGAATGTTGGAGTGGGTGTTTTAGCTAAATACTTCTTAATTATGGTCTTTGAATCTTGTCTGGGTGTAGTACCACACTTAAGAATATGCCAAGACTTTATGCACTTCTTAGAAGGGTAGCGTTTGCTTGGGAAATTGGGGAAAACTACCTTAAAATGGACACAACCTGGGGGCTATCCAGTGACAAGCTGCGCATCTTTTTTTTTTAATCCAAAATGTGTTTATTGGTATGGTTCCCCACTCATTTTGATTCAGGGTGCTTTGGGTGCTGGTTCCTTCTGAAAGCGTATTCTTCTGGAAGCCTTGCTGTTTCTGCTGTGGGCTGATGGGGCGGGACGGTGGAGCCGCCTGCACACAGAATGCCTGTTTGTGAAAGATGGTGGCGGTCCTCTGCCATCCTGGGCATTCCATCTGTGAAGTAGGAACTGGGGCTCTGCCCCTCTTCTGGAGAGGGATGGAGGAGCTCCTTGGCGAGAGGCATGTTGTTGTGAGGTCATCATAGATCAGAATGAGCCTGTGAGGGTCTGGGTATGAAATGTCAAGTGGTTGCCACAGTGACTTTTTCTGTCCAGCTTCACCTGGCCCTTTAAAAAAATAGGCCTTTTGTCCCTGGCTGGTGTGGCTCAATGGGTTGAGCACCAGCCTGGGAACCAAAGGGTCGCCAGTTCGATTCCCAGTCAGGGCACATGCCTGGGTTGCGGGCCAGGTCCCTGGTTGGGGGCAGGCGAGATCTACGATCCCTCACACACTGATGTTTCTCTCCATCTCTTTCTCCCTCTCTTCCCCCCTCTGCAAAAGTGAGTAAATAAAATCTTTTTAAAAAATAGGCCTTTCAAAATGTAGGAAGGAAAATTACTTTACAAAGTAATTCTCAAGTAAAAATGGCTCCCCAAGATTCAGCCACTTCTCCATTAAGCTATCCAACTTACTAGGATTGTAATGAGATTGGACATCTTTTCACATGGTTATTAGCCGTTTGCATTTATTTCTCTGTGAACAACCTATTCCCACCCCGCCTCCCTCTCTCTCCCCCAAGTGGACCATTTCTTTCCACCTCGTGTGCACATAATTCTCGCCCATTCTGCCACGCGGCTTTACTTTTATTTTTGGTGTCTCCATACAGAGGGGTTTTAAATGTGCCGCCTTCTTTTTGGTTTGTGTTTTGGTGTCTTTCTTTTAAAACCAGTTCACTCTTCACTGAAGTTCACTGAGTCGTTTTACAAGTGTTCTTGTCTTTTGCTCAGTGATTTAGTGGAAACAAGAATGTAGCGACTGTTAAGTAACAGAGCCCATTTTTCCTACGGGAGGAGGTATCCTGATGAACGAATCTGGAAGCGACTCCAAGTGGAGACGGAAAGGGAAGAGCTGGGAATCCACGACATGAAAAGGAACGGAGCTCCCGTCCTTTAGAGAGGCACCGGCACTTAGTGCTCTGGGATCTAAAGAAACGTTGGTAGGATAATTGACACCTAACTTGTAATTAGCATTTGAGTACTCGCTGTGCTGGATGGAAGATAAACAAGGGAGCCCTGGAATGAGCAACAGGGTCTTTAACAGAGTTGGAAGTTTATTGTTTTGGGCGAGAGATCCCGTTTTAACTCATTTCAATTGGGTTATCCCCAGGCTCATAAATCAAAGCAATGTTCTCCTGATAATAATAAGTAATATTGCTCACTCCACAGCAGGTGCTGTGCCTCGGTGCTTTATGTGCATGATTTCGTCACTACATTTACGGGTCAGGGCTCTTATTATGCCATTTTACAGATAAGACAATGGGCCCAAGAAGGTTAAATTACTTGCCCCAAGTCACTCAGCTGGTAAGTAAATGGTACCAGGATTTGAATTCAGTTCTTTCTGAATGTGATTGTTCCACATTTTTGAAAATAAAAAGTATTTGTGGCGTGTGATAATACTGAGTGACAATGAGTCCTTGAAGTCTTGAGTGACAATGAGTCCTTGAAATCAGTGATTGTGCCCATTAGGCCTTAAAACCAGGCTCCGTGAAGCCTTTGAGGGCATGCCCTGAGTCAGTTGCTCCTCATGGAAGTGAGAAATTTTTACAAGATTTTACATTTGAAACCCTTAAAAAAAAGTCAAACCCCTCCCCTCCTGGGGTCCTTGCTTTCCCACTCCGCTTTGCTTCCTTCTGCCAGGGTGAAGAATGGGTCAGCCTGTCCTTCCCGCTCTGGCTTTTGCTCTCCAGCAGCCCTGCCCTCAGGCAGGACACAGGTTAACCTGCATGTTGCTGTGGGTCGAGGGCGTTGGCTGGACCTCGTCAGCGTGTGTACAGGAGTCACGTGTGTGAGGTGGCCACGCAGAGCAGGCATGAGGGAGTGGCCTGCTTGCTGAAGCTCAGAGCGTGACCATCTCCCTAGGGCCTCTTCGTCAACAGTGCCATCCCCAGCTCGGCTGGTCGTTCATCCCAGACTTAGCTTTCCACTTTAGTGGACACGTGGCACACACCAGGCAGACAGGACCAAAACTAAAATTCGTTTACATGGGAGAAATGCTGAGGTAAGTCACTGGTACAATTTCGGCCTTAGAGTGGGTTTAAAAACCCAGGTTTTGTTACTTGCCGGCTCTGAGACCTTGGACAAGTTTACAACTCTGTGACTAATTTCTGCATCTGTAAAATGAGGGTGATGGCACCTGTCTCCCTGGGATGTGAGGACGTAAACTTTAATGCATGTAAAACACTTAAAGTAGTGTCTGGCACATAGGGAGAACCTTATGAATGTTGGCTGGCTTTGTAGATTCAAAGCAATAAGCTGCTATTTGCAGACTGGTGGCCCTGGTACTATTTCAGGGTACTTCATGGACATCTTTATGTTCTTATCCCTGACAGTCTGGGGAGTGTATACCACTTTACCTGCCCTTGGAGATAAAGGGACTTCAGTGGTCTGCAGAATAGCAGGGTTTCTTTGAGCCCCAGGAATACTGCTTCTGGCTGTTGGTCTGTCCTTTTCCACCATGGCCATCTTCTTCTGGTCATTCAGATGTAGTTCCCTCATTTAAATCTACAGAACTGGCTTCTTGCTCTTTTAGTGTTTATGGTGTTCGTAAGTTCCGCCCATAGCGGTTGAAATCTGGACCGAAACATCCTGGATGTCATGTGCTGACTCTTTCTACTTCTTCTGCCTGCTGCCCTCTTCCTCTTCACAGTGGCCCTTAGCTGCTTGTTGACTGTTTACAGCTCAGTAACCCATGGGAACACTCACTCTCTGTGCTAGATGCTGTGGAGGCAACTGAGCCCCGCTCGAGGCTTCTGTTGTCGGGGCTTTCACAGACTGTCGAGGAGGAGGGACTGGTAAAGCAGCCACCTCATCCAGCTCTTTCATTTTACAGAGAAGGAAGCTGAGACCCAGGAGAAGAGTGACCTGCTCACGTCCCACAGACTCAGAACTGGAGGCAGATCCCCTGACTTTTTTATGTTTGAGATTTGATTTATTTATTTATGAGAGAAGGAAAGGGAGGGAGAAAGAGAAGGAGAGAAATGTCAGTCTGCTATCTCTCACATGTGCCCCTACCTGGGTCGAACCCACAACTGGGGCACATGCCCTGACCAGGAATCGAACCAGCAACCTTTCGCTTTATGGGATGACGCCCAACCAACTGAGCCACACTGGTCAGAGCTCCCCTAACTTTTGCTGACACTACAAACCCAAGGACAGTACACCTCAGGCACTCCAGAGAGGCGGGTTGAAAGCCCAAACTCCCCTTCCCCTCTCTGGTCTCAGGTTTTAGGACCACGGTCACTGACTGCCTGGTGGCGATGAAAACCCTAACAGCTCTGGAGCTAGGCTGCAGATGGAGGAGTCAAAACTAACTCGGGTCCTCAGTGCAATTGGATGTTTGTGGTGAGGCACCTTTTGTAAACAAGGCGAGCCCCTGTCAAGCCCGCGGAACACAGCATAGGTTGCTTGTGCATGCGCACCTCCAGCCTGTGGACTGAAGAATAGCCAGCACCCTACAGACAACGCAGAACACCACTGGAGTGACCCCTCCGCCAGCCCCAAGTGCTTCCTGGGACAGGGTCCTTCTGGGACGGTTTTGGGTAGTCGGTATACTGTATACCTAAACAAAGCACTTAGCCATTCCCGTGGGTTCTGTTGTCACTTCAGTCCACTTCCCATTAGTATGATTATTATTTTAAGTTTAAAAATATTTATCATTAGTTCCTTAAGAATAATCTCATTACATGGTAGCATAAATAAGTTTTATGAAATATGAAAAATAATGTTTCAAAACAAAACATTAGTGAGATATGCATTGTTTAACAATTTTGTGACTCCTTTTCATGTCTGACTTAATAGAAGACAGCTGGGTCTTCAGACCTGCTTCTCATTCTCTCTCCTGCAATATGCTGTTTTGGTGGCAGTCCATGAAACAGATCCAGCAGCACACACCCGTGGCTGGAAGAGCTTCCTGGGGAGGTCCTAGGGAACCCCTGAGCATACTTCAACTGCTCCTTTCAAGTAGCTCTCCTACCCTCTGTCCTCATTCGTTTCCCCCTAGGAAGGAGCAGTGGGTTTCTGGATGGATGGCGTGGAGAAGGGAGTGGGCACTTCTATTACTTCGAGGTCAGGACTGTGTGTGCTGAAGGCGGTGTGTAAGTAACTAATGACTTAATGAGAATTCAGGATAGTCTTTGCTCTGGTGGTGGGCATGAGGGAAAGGGGCACCCTCGGGCAGGGTACTTTGGGGCTTCAGAGCTTTAGATAGAGTTCTGTTTATTGGGCTAGATATTGGGTATGTGGCTGTTTGTTCTTTTTAACAGGGTAAGGGCGTGTTATAGACACCCACAGTTAAAGAGCTCTGGTTTTTCATATTGGAGGAAACAGTGAATCTACTTCTTTTTCCCTCCCCTCCATCCAGTCTTGTCTGCCTTTTTAATTTGGCACTCTTGAATCTTTCTAGGTCTAAAAAATACCTGGACACATGAATTTTGACTGGATCCATCACAGTCATTTTTCACTTCCTGTACTTGTGTTAACATAGAAGCTAAGGCTTGTGATTCTCTCATTGTTGTAAGAATGAACAAAATTGGAGACCCTCAAGTTCAAATGTGGGGCTAGAATCATGAGTTCTCTTGGTGCGGGAATGGTCTGGTGACAGTGACCTCCCACCTCTCTCAGCCTCTATGTCACAGTGATCCAGGCCCATAGGGGTTGCCTGGTTGTTTTGCTTTCTGCTAGATAATAGGCTGGTTTTGTGGCCTTAGAACTATACTCAGTAGTACTTCTCAGACAGAGTAACCCGTTATTTGACTTGCATTTGGATCCATTCCCCTGTCTGTTTTGTCTTCTTATTTGGCTTGAGTATTTTATACTTCTGTTTTGATGGCTGAATACTTCTAGTAAGGTTTCTTTTGAAGCCTGATAGCCACTCTGATGTAGGCTCTGGCAAATTCTCTGCTCTTACCCCATTGTGAGTAATAGAATCCCATAATTTAAGAACTAGAGATTGTTCATCTAGCCTTTCTCCTCAAGCCCTGTCCCCTCATCTGCGTTACAGATGACAAAACTGAAGCCCAGAGAAATAGTGATGCCTGTGATTTAAAGCAGGAACAGGGTTGGAATCCCTGGAGGGTTTTTAGCTGCAGACAGTAATGGCTGAAGGAGCCTGGTGTGTGTGTGTGTGTGTGTGTGCTTATTTGCCTTCAGGTGGATTAGTCCAGCTACACAATAACATGGAAGGAAGTGGGGAGAAGAGCACAGTGTTCTAAAAAAGGAAAACATTTGGTGGGAGAGAAATCTCGACCATAAGAAAAAGCTTGAGAGAAAGCAATGACCACTTTTTATCAGAGGCGGAGAAAATGGCATTAAATAATGTGTGACTTTAAATTTATGAAAGTTTGCTTTTAGAATGACTTGCCATTTGTTGCACTTACAGAAATATTATTGCCCAAAGAGGTGACAGCCGGGCGTGTTGTCCACCTGGCTGAGGAATCTATTCATAATTTCCTCATGGATTATTAGAAAATAAGGAAAATAGGTGTTTTGTGTTAGTGCCACTGTGGCTGATGGTTTGAACGTTTGTCCCAAATTTCAAGCTGCAGAGAAGTGCTCGTAAAGGAATGTGAGCGCAATTCAAATGCCTTCGGCGATGGGAGTCTGAGTAAATATTATGTTGAGCAAAACGGCCAGCTCAGGGTGGGCTTCAGAGTCATGAATGTTAGTTCCCTGAGGATGAAAATGTTACTAGCTTTAAAAGGTTTATTTTTTTAATATCGGCTCAGAAAAAGTAGATAATAGTGTTCTGTCAGCAAGTCAACAGATACTTACTTTTTCTTTAGTCTGAACTTAAATGTCTAGCTGATAAACCTCGTTGGCCTTCCCCTCTAAATAAGGTGAAGGAATGACTTTGGAGATGTTCTCTCATCCCAGAAGATTTTGTAGAATAATTAAGTCAGTCACAATGGCTTGCTTGTTCTTTGCACACAGTAGTAGGTAGGGGTACAGAAAATATTTCTTCTTTTCTAGCCCTTACTATCGAGTTTGGGGGCGGTTGGGGGCAGAAGATGCAACCGTGTGTGGGTCTGCCCCTCAGGGGTCTGTGAGAAGCAAAGGAGGCAGCAGGAGGGATTTCTGATGTGGTAGTCATGTGGTTTTAAGCAGTCAGGACTACTAAGTGCATCCTGTCTTTATCTCTGATGCCTTTTCTTTGCATCCTCTGTGTAAGCTTGGGTTGATTTTTCTCTGCAACTGATTTTTATAGCTTTGCCAGAGTAAATAAGAAAGGAGGCTCGCTAATCTTTGCTTTTTGCATGAGTGAGAATAAGAGACTGCTGTAGGCTGCCCAACTTTAATCTGTAATCTTTAGATTAGAGTTGTTCCTTCTGTGTGAGAAATATAAGAAAGCCACTGTAGCAGTTGGTAGTGGAAATGCATCTCCTCTCCGATTCTTCTTCCTCTTGCTTTCTGCACTCCCCACATCCCTTAGCATCCTCTTTCCTTTCCTTGTGTGTTCCTGCATGGTGGCTGGGGCCTGCGTGCATGGGGCAGAACTGCCTCTCCAGCTATTTCTGACCTTGGGAGACAGTGACCGCTGCGGTGAACTGCCCTCGCCTGATGATTAACACACATGTATCATTCTGTGGTTCGTAAACGGTTAACTAGAAGTAGCTTTTCCAGGCTTTCAGGCCATACTAATACAGTGGCAAGGGCTTTGAAGGCAGCCTGCCTGGCTTTGAACCACCACTTACTTGCTGCATGACCCTCAGCAGCTCAATTTCTGAGCTTCAGGTGCCTTGAACTATAAAATGGGGGTAATAATAGCACATAGCTCAGAGGCGATGGTGAGGGATAAGCGAGTTCAATGTAAAGTACCCAGGATGGTGCCTGGAATGAATCCGCGCACACACAGCCAGGTATAGCCTAATGACAGGTGTGTTCTGAGAAACGCATTGCTGGGGGTTTTGTCACTATGTGAACATCACAGGGCTCCCGTACACAAATCTAGATGGTGTATAGCCTAGACTATATGGTATAGCCGAGTGCTCCATAGGGGACACTAAATAATATTCCCTCTATCCTGCTGGGTTCTTGTTGAGATATCCCTGTAATAAAAGATTAACAGGAGAGAAACAAAAGTTTAATAACGTACATTCAAGGGAGAGACCCAGGAAAACCGAGGACTTCTTTAAAATGGCTGAAGTCATCCATCCCCTTAAGTGTCATCTTCAGATGAAGACAAAAGATGGGGAAGACTGTTCACTCTGGGAGCCACGTCTTGGCATCCACGCACCCTAGCATGCAGCAGCAGCTCCGTGCGGCATCGCGTAAGGAAAGTTCAGAGTAAGATGAGTAAGACAGGGTTCGAGGAATAGAGTGAAGAAATAAACTGGAGTACTGTAGTCAGGCTGCTAAATTACTAAAAGCAAGTAGGTTGAGGTATGGGGAAACAATCCTTTTAACTAGCTTGGGAAAGTAAACTTTCGAACTTTTCATTCCTGCATCAATGCCTGGATGTACATCCAACCTCCAGACAACCCTCTGATTACCCCAGAAGGGCTCATGTGCTCAGACCACCGGGCTCCATCATCCTGACTGCCTGAGCTCCGGCTGATAACCGTCCTGGACCAGTCCTAGAGCTGAGAATGCAGGACGGATTATTCTCAAGAATGAAATTTTTACTATCGGAACTCTCCTTCAGAACACTCCTGGGCTTTTCCCAGCACTCACTTGCCAGTGTTTCCCATATGCAAACCCTAAGACCTTTGAATAAATCTTTATCAATTATTTCTAGTCAAAGCCTCCAGGTACTTTTTGAGTTCATTCAATAGTTTCCTGTCCTCAGGAAATTTACATCCTTCTGGGGGCCTAAGTGACAAGTGGCCCGAATACAGGGAACATTTGTAAAATACGGAGCAACGGTGTTTAATTTTAGGAAGCAGGGAAGGCTCAATGCGGAAGATGGTATTTTGCCCGGAATTTTAAGAATGAGTAGGCTTTGACAGGTGAAGCTGAGGATGGAGGCATTCTCTGTGCAGAGGAGAGTGTGCTTTGAAGAGAATCAGTTTTCCAGTTTGAGGTGAGGGTGGTAATAGGCTTGGAATCTGGCAGAGCTGGTTTGAATGCTGGCTCTGGCATTTCCTTCAGCTTTAGTTTCTTCACCTGTAAAATGGAGCCAATAATATCTGTCTCACAGGGTTATTAGGATTAAATGGTAGAGTTTTTTTTAAAGGTGCGGGTATGGTGTTTGGCACAGAAGTGCCCAGTAAACTATTATTTCTGTGATGGTTGCAGTGGAAGGAGGCAAGCATTGTAACATTGGAAGGGCAGACCAAGCATGGCGGGTCTTGAAGTATCGTGTTCGTTTTTGCTAAACTGCACTTAGCATTGTGGTTTCGACATAAATATTCAATGATTGCTTTTTGGTTGATTGATCACGGTAAATGTTCGAGCCCTCTCTTTTTACTTCTCTGGCTATAGAAGTGGTAGAGCCTGTTCTTTCTTTTCCCTGCTGTGAATATTTTAACCTTCAGTATCAGGTACCCCAGGCAACTTCGAATGGATACTTCTAAGAGACACCAGTTTACTTTGCACCGTGATCCCAGAATCCGAGGTGGAACATGAGGGCCATGTCCGTGTTCTACTGTTCATGAGGAGTGGGGCATCATGGATCTTCCTGTCCGTACTGCATATTCCTAGTTTTCCAGTGATTGTTCATTGAGTGTTTCTGTAAGAGAGCAGCCAGATGACTCGTGGCTGTCGTAGTGCCTTCCAATTTATTAATATCTGGGGTAAAGTGTGTGTAGGAGGTCAGACCGAGCAGGGATCCCAAGGGATGGCTGCCAAGCCTCATTTCTTTACATGGGTGGTTGCAGTTGCCACATCGCACAGAACCCACTCCTGGTAGTAACCGACCTAAGTGTGTGCAGTTGGGGCAGTTGTGGCCAGAGGGGTTTAACTCTGTGTAGCTATGATCACAGTAAGACAGACGGCCTGGCCCTCTCTATGTGGGAGGGATTTGAGGCTTGGGTTTTTCTCAAATCCAAGTGGCCAAAGTTGCTCTTCCTGTTTTTGCCAATGCAATTATCATTTATACACTCCCGACTGCCTTTCATTTTCACTATGTGAATAATAATTATTCTAATGAACCATTGGGCTTTGGAAGAGTTTAATGGCAGATACTTGGATCAGTGCCTAAGACTTTTGCTAACTCTGTTCTTTCATTCACCCTGGGTCTCATTTAGCTTTCTCAGTTTCTCCTCCGTACTGAATGCGTGAATTACAGCAAGGATGTCTTGCCAAGCTGTAATCTCTCAGGTTTTGATATCAGTTTACTGCGTCCCTGTAATCCTGCTGACAAAGACTGTCAGGAACATATTCCCATGCACATATCCCATAACTCTTAATCTGCTAATCTAGGAGCATTGAGGGGGAACGGGACCCCATGGCAGTGAGAAGTCTGTGCTTTGTGGGGACAGCATACCTGAAAATGTAACCTCTGCTGCTTGTTGTACGTAAATTGTCACCTATTTTTGAGAGCTGCTGGGATTGTATAACAGATTGTTGTACACAGTGGAGGTTTCCCCCGTCCTAGTTGGGCTCCACTTGATTATTCGGAAATACCACGGTTGCGATTCTAATGAAACGCCTCTTTAAGTGAGGGGACTGTGGGAACATTCCTTGGGACAGGATGTGAAAAGAAGGTTTGTGTCGCATTAGCTGATCTAAACCAGAAAGCTAGCAGCATCTAAAGTCATCCATCAGTAGGACACTTTTGAGAATTTGAGATCTGAGGAAAATTGTAATATAGCCTCTTAGATCTGCTTTCCTAAGCACACCAATATGTGTGAGAAAACCCTTCTCTTACAGCTTCGATGGGTGCTTCTGTGAGGTGCAGTTAATCTTCTGTAAGGCAGAAAGCTGTCTGTTCTGCTAATGGAAGCATTTGTTTTCTTAGAGTTTCATTGGTTCTATTTTTTGAGAAGAATAAAGTAAGGAAGAAATAAGAAAGCTTTGGCTTGATTAGAATGGCAGAAATTGTAGCCATCAACTAATGGAGTCAGTCTATTACGGTCTTTGCGAGATATGCATTTTGTTTTTTTATGCTGTGAAGAAAGTTTGCATCAAGTAACTTACCATTTTGGATCATTGCCTAGGCTGGTAATCTGGGTTAAAACCTTGGCTGAAAGGTGACTCTATATTCAGGATCCTCTGGGTTGCTGCTCCGGTGGGGAGAAGTGTTCATAAGTGTACTGGGTGGTAGGAAACAGAAAACTCTTTCATGAAGTGCCCGCTCCGTGACTGCTCCTAGCTCTCCTCCCTCACCCAGCCCCGGGGCACCCAGCACAGCTCCGGGGCCCACAAATGTGTAGTTATGTACTGCTTATAGGTGCGTGCCATCATCATGCTTCACTTGAAGGAATGTTTCCAGTAAACTGAAATGTGAACCAGTTTTAAAGCTTTATATCCTCTCTTCTTAATTGTTCTTCAGTTTTTTCAATTTGCTGGTGTCCATGCCCTTTAGAGATCTAAAGGTTGGACAGACCTTTTTCTTCTCTTGCCACACTTGACACACTCCCCACCTTTCTGTCCCCCGCCCCGTCTCCACTCCTCCTCTGCAACTGTCCAAATCCCATTTTACCTTAGCATGACCTAGGCCGCACCTGACTACTCTGAGGAAGCCTAACTTTTTTGCTCTGGCCCCCGTTGCTCTCCGTTGTCTCTCCCTGCTAACCTTTGTACTGCATTTCATCATCAGACGTCGTGCATTTGCCTTCTGCTTTGTCTCAATGACATTTCCCCCTAAGAAGGCTTACGTTCCTTAACAAGCTTTTGCATTTCCTAGAATTCCTGTTCCACAGGACCCACCTAAATATTTGCAGTTTATTTTCATCGCTGGAAGACTTACTCCAAAGGCAAAGTGACTCTCAGCTGCTGTAACGAATTTGGTGTGGAACAGTGTGGAGGTACCTTGGTAACTTGAGATACCCCAGTTACTATGCTTTCACTAATTTCAGTCCTTTTTTCCCACTGGGAGTCTTTGTCATGCCTTGTTTTGAATTAGGGAAATGCTAATTAATACTCATTATCGCATTCTATCCTTAAGTTACACAGGAGAATATAGGAATGTTATCATGCAAACTGGTAGGCAGAATCCTAAGATGGCTCAAGATCCCAGCCACCGGATGTACACGCCCCGTGTAACTCCCAGAATTGTGAATATCATGGGACAGTTGTTTCTTGTTCAGGCTTTGTTCGGGCACATTTGCCTTTAGGATATGATTGTCTTGGCTGGGTCCGACCTCATCAGTCCCTTAAAAGGAATTAAGGGTCTTCCTGAAGGAGATTTGAAATGTGAGAGGGACACGAGGCATTCTCTGTTGCTGCCATTGAAGACGAGGTGGCCATGTGGCTTGTAACTGGGGGGTGACGTTTTGGAGCAGCAGTGCTCTGGCTGACAGCCAGCAGGGAGAGACGGACCTCAGCACAACAGCTGCACAGAACTGGATTTGGCCAGTAACCTGAATGAGCTTGGAAGTGGAATTTCCCCCCCAGAGCTTTCGGAGGAGAACTCAGCCTGGCCAGCACCTCGCTTTCAGCCTTGGGCTATCCTGAGCAGGGAGCCCCAACTTCTGGCCTGTGGAAGCAGGAGCGAATGAACAGGTGTTGCCCCAGCTGCCAAGTGCGTGCTGATTTGCTACACGGCAACAGGAAACTAGGGCATGCTCCAGATTGATGTAAGCGACCTCTGTCCCATCCCGACAGCGTTTCATCCAGGGCTGAGGTCAGGATGCACTGCGACTCTTATCTTAGCAAAGCTTGAGTATTTCACCACAATTGTTTAGTAATATTTGCCAAATGCTATCAAATGTTAATTTGTGTGTTTATTTCCTAAGAATGCCTTTCCCACGGCTTCGGTCACTTTTGGTGTAGTCCCTCAGTTTTCAGGTGCTAGAAGTGTGCCCCTGAACTCAGAGATGTTCTGGATCAGCTGGCTGAGGAGCCGAAGATGCCTTGGGAGGAGACAGTGGCCAGACTGTGGCTGAGAGCCACATCCCTGGCGTGTTTGTTTGTGGCTGCCTGACAGCTGGTTTAGCTTTTTTTCTTCTCTTTTCTCAGAGACTGTCGTTACGAGGTCATTGCAGTAACTAAAAGTTCCTTCCATCTTCAGAAAGGGACAGAAAGAAACAATACCTTTGAAAAAGGAAGTGGCTAATTTGTATCTGTTGATAGAAATGGTGGCATAGGGAAGGAAACGTCCCATCTGTATTTCATTCTTTGATGATTAATGCATTCAGCGAATAGAAATATATGACCTGAACCACAATATTTCTCAGATAGGAGGCACTGAGGAGTTGATGTGTGAATATGAGGAGTCCAACTATACCTAGAAAAACTGAGAACAAAAGCCCCAACTGATGTAGGCCCCTTAATTATCTTTGACCTCCTATTCATCACTGTTTGAAAAAGCTTGTCTGAAAGATATATCCCATTATAAAGGCAAGGCAGATTGGACAAAAATGACTCAAATGAGCAACTGCGAGAATTTGGATGGTTTTCTCCTAAGATAGGTGATATGTTTGAAATGGATTCGGGTTATTTGGGATCCCACTGGGAAGCCAGGGGGGTTGAACTGATTAATGACCCTCCTCCATGGCTGTCTTGTTAGCTCTCCCAGTGAAGGGCTTCTTCCCACCTTCGCGATGCAGGGCTGTGAGACAGCAGCCGCAGCAATGCTTTTCATCCTTTCTAAATACTTCTTGCCTATCCGTCACATTGCTTCCCTCCCACCCACCTCCTGAGCGCTGCAAAACTTGCAAGAGTCCCTGGAATGCACACGTGGGCCTTGTCCTTCCCAAACATGAGACTTTCTGCTGATCAGCACTTTGTAACCTGAGGCTGTTACACGCGGTCACTTGGACTCACACAGAAAGCCTGGTCTTTGGAAATGTAAGAAAATGTCTTTTGTGTTGGTTGTTCTTTCTCAGCATCTGGTTAGATTTAACCTCTCAGTGTGTACACTGACTTTTAGAAAAACACTTTGTCTGTAAGAAAAAAGGGCCCCCACTTTTTACAATTTTTGGATTGTCCTTCTCGGTGTGGCTACTTACCAAAAGGCTGTTTCACTGATGACCGCAGTCTCCTCTCTTCCCCCTCCTCCTGAGGATGCAGGGCTGGGGCTCCGTTCACTTCAGGTACCCGTTTCTGGGCACTCATCTTAAATAGTGTTTGCCTAGTTGTTATGTGAGAAATCTGGTACCTGATGGGACAAAGTTGAATGCTGATCAGAGACAAACCTGCAAGTTTTTGGAGGAAGCGTGGACAGTCAGGTTTTATGTGAAGGTGAGATGTAGGGAGGCAGAAAGAAGACAGAACTGGAGGCAGGGGTGGAGGAATACGGAGAACGGAAGCAACACCGTATTTTCAGGCCTTTGGCATCAGGCTTCACTCCACAGCCAATGCGAATTCTTGTCTTTGAAGGCGGCCCAAGCGTAGTGGAGAAAAGGATGGACCAGGCACCAGGGCGCTGGCTGTTGGCCCTGGTTCTCTCTCCACCTGGCCCTGTGCAGAGCGAAAACCAGTCAGTCCCTGTACCTGCCTCCTTATCTGAGAATGAGGAGGTCGGAAAATAGGATTTCTGGGAAACATCACACCGGATATAAATTTGGATGAGATCTAACTGCAGGGTAGTGTTAGGAAATGAGGAAGAGCCAAGTTATGGGTTTCCGGGCTCAGAAATAGAAGTCAGCGGGTAGACAGGATGCACTTAGGTCACTTAAGAGGGTTGAGTGGGAAAGGTCAACCAAAAAAAAGGTGTGATGGGCGGTTTTTATATCTGGGCACAGAGGAGAAAAGCTGTTCCGGGACAGATGTCAAGAAGTCTTCACTGTCCAGTTTGGAGAATAGCGGAGGCTGTGAGATGATTTAAAATCTTATTTTCCACCAAGAAAAAGTTTGAAGTGTTTTTTGGGGGGTGAGAGGTAATAATTCAAATATTACAGAAACATTACAATTTAGAAAGTAAAAATTTTCTATAGTCCTATCTCCACCCCCCCAAAGAAAACCCCTACACTAGATTATTTTTGCAAGGATCTAGAAAAGCAAAATGTTTTCCTCCTTGACAGTCTTTTGGAGAGAGTTACTTGGAGAGGGCATTTGAAATTGGGGCAGCTACTCTATTAATCAAGGTCTTTTCTGGTTATTTGGTGGTGTTTTCCAGGGCGGCTCTCTCCATCTGGCAGTCAGAGCTGATGTCCCTGGCTTGGTGGCTTGGGGGCTGGCCCCTGGATTCCCCTTCTCCTCAGTCCTAGCTTCCAGCTGGGCTACACTCAAGTTCTTTCCTCATATGGTTTTCCTCCTGACTGTTCCCTTCTTCTTCCTGGCTCTCTCTATTCTGCTGCTTGTGTGAGACAATTTCCTTGGGGGTTTTCTTGGCTCCAACCTTGGGATTTCTTGGTCTAGATGGCAAGCAGAGTAGCAAATGTTGTCCAAGTCATCCTTAAAGAACATGGTTCTCGTTGGTAATGAGATGCTTCAGACATTTGTATTATGACAGTAACCCCAGCAATGCCTAGCCTTGAAAACATCCCGACGCAGGCTTCATAGTTGTGGTTTGGGTCGATACTTTGCATTCCAATGTTTTCCCTTTTGCGTGGGAAGATGTTTCCCGTCTTCCCACCAACTTTCCCTTCTTTAAAAGAGAATATGAAACTAGATCAATACTCGCTAAGATGTCGTTATATAAGAGGACGTATTTGCAGAAATGGTCAGTCAGGCACTTGGGTACAGATAACTTCTTGGGCAGTTTGCGAAGCTAGAATTTCTCCAAGTACTGCAAAGTACCAGTCAAGGATCTCACGGGAGAAGCAGCATGCTCTTCTCTTGGCCTCTGTTCAGCAGCTGTAAGTAGCAGAAACAGGACCTCGAAAAAAGCACAACCTAAGACGAAGGGATATGTACCTTTCCTTTGCTCCAAGTGAGTGTCTCCTTTGTGGAGAAAAGACAGAGAGTAAAAGGAGGGTGCCCCATGGTTCCATCTCAGCGCCAGCTTGAACGTTCGTTTTCCTAAAACTTGAGTTTTAATCATTTCTACTTCCTCGTGTCCGGCACTACTGGTCAGAAGGACTCTGTACTTTCATCTGAATATATAAAATCTGCATATACATAGGAACTATCTGCTAACTTAAAAATATTTAACAATGCAGACTAATACATGTTTTTAGATACTATATGGACTGCTGAAATCACTGGAAGAATGATCGGTTAATCACATAAGTTCTGAAGTTGCATAGCACCCTGTACTTTGGATAGCTTATGGTTGTATATTTGTGACTGTTCGATGAACGTCTGTGTGTCCCACGAGACCGTGAGCTCTGTGAATCGGGAATGCCTCGTGGTCTCGCCATCATCTCTTTAGCATTTAGCATGGTTATCCAGCACATGTTTGTACTCAATAAATATTTGTTGAATGAATGAAAAGCATGAGTAACAATTTACTTTTCTTCTTGAAGACAGATGATTAACATACACAGAAGAGTTATTTCCTGTTTTGTTTTGAGGCTATAAATCCACATTTCAAATATCTTGTGGAAGGCTGCAGACATAGCTGAATGTTTTTAAGCAGGGCAGTTACAGAAGGTGGGTTTATAACTTTCTAAAAACAGTCAGTTATTGTGTTTTAAGAAGCAACAATGAAACGGCCAGGTGGAAAACACAGAGGCATGCACACAGATTTATGTTAGGTTGGAGTTTCCCGGACTAACTGACAGAAACTCCCTTTCAAGAGTCATTGAAAAAGTGAGCCATCCCAATCTGGCGAGAGAAAATATACTACCAGGAATTGTTCACCCCGTGTTGGCTTTCCTCAAGCAAAACGACAGACACAGATGTATGCATCTCTGACTTCCAGACTCAAGAAAGCTTAGAGTTAGTGTCGGAACCAAAGAACTTGCTTAGAGGGCATTTGGTTAAATCTCCTCATTTAACAGGCGAGAAAACATGAAAATGGAGATTAAGTGACTTGGATCAATACAATTATCATAAACAAGATGTTGAGAATGGAACCAGCACCTCTTGTCAACAAAAACCTCCAACTCTCTAAAGGAATGCATAAACAAGTTCTCTCTTAAATTAAAAAAATAATTTACATTTTAAGGGGACAAAGATCTTTCTAAATGGTAATAACTAAAGTCTCTTGTTTCCAGCATGCGTTAAAACTTACACCCCTTGGTAACCTGCTCTGGCTTCCACCGGCTGATAAGATCAGCTGCCGACTTCATCAGATGACTAACCCACACCTACTGAGTGAGGCCTTTGGTTTTGAAAGCAAAGAAAAGGACAGCACTTCACTTTTGAGCATGATGAATAAAACCCATCTGGGCACATGTAGTGGGTTCATTTCAGGAGGCTTGGGGCTGAATTTAAATAGAAGCAAAAGGGAAGATCAGGATCAAAGCTGGGGATCCAGACGGGTTTGCGGCTGTGGAGGAGGCTACGCTCGTGAGCAGGAATGGGTTCTGACAGCTCTCTCCCCAGCTCTGTACGTGGCTTTTTCCTAGGTAGGGTAGATTTTCTTCCTGCTACAGTCCTCCTTCTCTCTTCCGTTTCCTCTTTGTTCACTCTTGTTTCCTTTGTGGATTTTCCCCTCTGGGTTAGTCTGAGGGCGTTGTTGATCAGCCGCTTCTCCTGGCGTGCCCAGCAGCCATAGGGGAGCTCTCCTGCTTCATTTCAGACTTTGAAATGATGCTCGTCTCTTCCTCCCACCTAATGTAGGGAAAGGAAGCCCAGGTTTCCCGAGGATCTGTGAAAGGCTAGGCACTCTCATACATGCCGTTTCCTTAGCTCCTCCCAGCCACCCTGCCGAGTGCTCCATTTTTTACTAGAGAAACAGAGACTAAAGCAAGTAGGAACAAAGCTGGGATTCAAACCCATGGCTGTCTAAGTCCAAGCCTTTTGCTATCCTGCTTCTGGTTAAGCAAGGTTTAGAACTGTGGAAGATTTTAAAGCAGCACTGAGAATGTAAGTGTGGGCAGGCATTCTTATGTAATTTGTTTTATAATTAATTCAATAATGAAGTCAACCTGGCATCATCTGAACTACTTGTCAATTATAAATTTCAGAGTATACATTCATAATAAAGGACCATCACATGATCCTTTGGGCACAGATAGCATTTATCTGCAAACTGGACTTTGGTTAGCCTGGTAGATGTTAGGAGCTCTGGCCGTTCTAAATGCCTTCTGATTTTCCCTAGCCAAAAGCTGCCTCCCTGCCAGTATCATCCCATAGTTGTCATGTGGTTTGTCACTTTTATCCTTAGTAGCATGACATTTACTTAGGTCTTGTCTCTGTTGCTACATTGTACCCCTCTTACAGGCGGGAGTGGGGGGTGGGGGGCGTGTTTATCAGTGAATAACAAAAGTAACATATTTTCCTCTCTTAGTACTTTGAGCAGTGAGTATTTTTGAATGAATAAATAACTGTATCCACGTGGAGATGTTCTGAAAAGAGAAAAATGGGATTGTCAAGTTAAAGACTGGTTATTTTATTTTATACCACAGAATTTAGTCACAGCCCATTTCAAGGTAGCATGGGTATACAATTACCTAATACAAACCTAGATAGATTAGCAAGTGGAGGGCTAAATCAATTAAGGTCTTCTTACTTAGTGGCTTCATGTTGGTCAGAACTAAGCCTTATATTATTGGCTTCATGTGCCATAGTTTGCAAAAATCAACATCTAGTCTCAGCCTTGCCAGGACCAGTGAAAATATACTTGGAGCTTCTTGCCAATACTAATTCTTGACTTCCACCTCTTATGGTTGCCAAAGAATTACAATTTCAGAGCAATTTTTCCCTTTCTATTTTAACATACTGGATTTTTTTATAACACTAAAGTCATTGTATCGCTTGGACCTACCGGGAACTTAGATCAGCGATTTTCAACCGGTATGCCTCAAGAATTCTTAAACAATGCCACACCCGACTATTCAGTCAGGGGCACTGACCTCTTTTCCCTTAGACTGTCAAATTTAAAAAAGGACAACAGCCAACACAACAATAGCCATCTGATGGGAATGAATCAAAATTATACCTATTTTTTTTGTCAGATCTGCAAAAAGTATGTTTTCGGTGAGCCACAGAATTTTGGTAATTGGTTTATGTGTGCCACGAGATGAAAAATTTGAGAGTCTTGAGAATCGCCGCCTTAGATCATCATGAGATAGCAGTGACTAATGATACATTTCCACCCCTCAGCTTACTAACCACATGCCCTCCGGCAAGTTACTGAACTTCTGTGCTCTCTTTTCTCATCTGTAAGTTGAGATTGGGTAATAATAGTAACTACCTCATGGAATGTTTAAGCTAAATTAACTGGTTTGTTCATGGGTAGGGCTTTTCTGGAACATTGCACATGGTCAGTAGATGTTAGCCACTCTGATGATGATCATGGAATACCAAAGAACTTTGAGCCACCTTTATCTAACTGTTATTTCCCTTTAATTGGCGAGGGGTATGTTCACTGAAATTTCATAATAAAAACAATGATGGAAATAAAATTTCAGTGGGATCTAGAAGGGTTGGCTGTAAACACTGGCCCTTCCAGACTGAGGAAATAGTCTGAGTAACTCTGGCCAGAGGAAACCTGGGATTGTCCCAGGAAAAGTCAGCACTTCAGTTGAACTGCTGTGTAAGGAGCTCGACGGGGAGAAGTGGGAGATCCAGGAGGAACAGAGATTTGGGGTTAGCCCGTGGAGGTCTGGAGATGGCAGGCCAGAGGGCTTGGACCGTTGAGTACTGAGATCTGTTTGGCAGCAAGGTCCAGAGAGGATTAGAGGGAACAGGCTCTGGGTGAGGAGGCCAGTCAGAAGGCTGTTGAATTAGTAGGAATAGGGAAGAGGATGTGGCATTGATAGCACTTCGGAATTGATGCAAGGGGTGGGTGAGTCTCAAGCATAGATAAGTGCCACTGACACAAATAGGGAGCTCTGGAGTAAGGATGGGCTGAGAACAGAGGAAACTGATTTCAGTTGGAGGTACAGATAGGACAACCCAAGACAACCCTTAGATAGAAATTCAGAATGGGAATGCAGACAAGGTGATTGGTTCCAGCGATCAAGTTCCAGAGTCAGTTCTGAGAGTGGTAAAGACAGAGTCTATGAGATTCCCCGAGACCACGCCTCTAGACTCAGAAGAGACCCCACATTCTTCGGACAGAAACAGCTGAGGCATGACGTAATAAACATGGTACCATAAAATGCTGGAGTGCAGGAATTTGATTTAGCTGCTCTCATGAGTTAGAGCCTCTCCTCACATTTCTTACCTGCCCTCCAGGTTTTTAGCCTGTTCATGGACCACAGGAGAAACTCCTCTTTCCCTTTTCCCCGTCACATACTGATGGGTAAGAACTCCCAAGATTCCTTTAATACTGGGCGGAGAAGTGGGCTCAGGTTATGGAATTTTAAAGTGGCATTATAAAATTTCCGTATTTTATATTACAAAGTTAGAAGACAGAGACTCTGTAGACATAACTTCAAATTAAAAAAAATTTCAAGACCAAACTGTTTTATAACCCTACATTTTGTGTGTGGTTTTTCAGTGGGTTTAAAAATACTCGGTGGATGTGTGGGTGGTTTCTCGTGTTTTGGAAATGGTGAGAATGTGAGATGCTGAGCATTGGGTTTGGGACGAGAGCTATAATTACCAACCCTGATTCTTTACCAGGATTGGCTCGTGGTGGGCATCTGACTCTAAAAGCCCGACACTCCAGGATCCAGGCCAGTAAGCCACTCCCCTCTCCCGATCCCTGGAAGTGAAAAGAATTGCTATGGCCGAGAGGAGAGACAACGGTTCTCCCTAGCCCTGTCTCCTTTTGTGCCATCTGCCGACTGTTGGAGTCAGTGATGTGACTGAAATGCAGGCTACGGTGGCCTCTGCTAGCCTGATGCACGGCAGCCACTGCACAGCTGTGATGGAAAGAGTTCTAAATATAACCCAGACTCCTGTCAAATCCACCTCCCTCATGTCTTGGCGGATGTGGTAAACGCCCCAGAAAAACCTTGCTGTCTGAACCTCTGAGGTATCTGAAGAGGAAGGGACAGGTAATATGGTAGCACGAGGGCCGTGTGGTGTTTGGGGAGGCCTGGCCAGCGACCAGGACTGCTGCCCACTGGGGCCTGCTCCGGAAGCTGTTTGGTGAGCTGTCCACCGTGCCATCCTGTTCTAGGATAAGTGCCTCCTCTTGAGGCTCATATTCACTGTTGGCAGGTTTCAAGGAAACTATTCATAGACTGAGCATCTGTTCTCTGTCCCATTGACCTCAAACCTGCAGCTGCCACCATGGTATTCAGGCGGTGTGATGGTTTTCAGTGTTTTTTTCACAGAATCAGAATTTTAGAGCTGGCAAGGACCTTAGACATTAAATTGTTTATAACACTTTTGCTTAAAATCACTATATTCAGGAAGTCACATTTTTCTACCCATATAGTGATGCTAGCGATCTGAAAATAGAGTCTCAGTCCTTTATTATTAAAATAAATCATTTTCATCTTTATCTAACATAAATAGCCATAATGAAAGCCAGTATTTTATTTTATTTTTTAAATTTTTTAAAAAATATTTTATTTATTTATTTTTTAGAGAGGGAGAGAAACATTGATGCATGGATGTTTTTCTCACAACCCCTTCCCCCCCACTGGTGACCTGGCCTGCAATCCAGGCATGTGCCCCAGCCTGGAATCGAACCAGCAACCCCCTGATTTACAGACCTGCATTCAACCACTGGGCCACACCAGCCAAGGCCTAGTATTTTATTTTTTAAAAATACTAAGTACCCTAGGCAAAGCTTTTTCTTTTTAATTAAAATATGTATATTTGAGGCTCTTTTTTTTACCCAAACTTAAGTATTTTAGATATAAAGTTCATTGGCAACATAGCCAGATCACTAGGAGCCTTGTTTTCAAGAAGGCGTTCAGTACCTAGTTTCTTGAACCCCAAACCATGGCAGTATCTTGTCATCAGAGAATCAGAGCTGGCCCCTGCTTTCCTGGAGGGCAGATTTTCACAGATTAGCTCCAACACCCACAGGATGCCGTCAGAGCTGCGAAGACCATCGGCACTGTTTTATAAAACAGCATAAATCACCCAGCTTTTTAAAAAATTGTATTTTATTATGCTATTACAGTTGTCCTCATTTTCCCCCTTTTGCCCCCCTCCACCCAGCGCCCCCCCCTCCCTCAGGCAATCCCCCCACCATTGTTCATGTCTATAGGTCGTGCATATAAGTTCTTTGGCTACTCCATTTCCTACACTGTACTGTAAATCCCCATGGCTACTCTGTAACTACCTACTTGTATTTCTTAATCCTCTCACATCTTCAGCCATTCTCCCCACCCCCCAATCTGGCAACCATCTGCTAACTAACTTGTTTTCTCTTGCTGTTTTTAAGAGTCTTTGTCTTTAACCTTTGGCCATAATGTGTCTTGGAGTGGGCCTCTTTGCATCGCCTGACTTCTGTCCTCACCCAGAGCATTTTGTTTTCCATTGCTTTCTGAGGGAAAGGAAGGGAGAGAGACAAACATCGACTGGGTGCCTCTCGTTTGCTCCCGGACCAGGGAGGGAACCACAACCTTCTGGTTACTGGCCACGTTCCAGCCCACCAAGCCACCCCGGCCAGGGCTGAATCACCCAACTGTTAAAATGTACAGCTACCTAATCAGGCTCCTTCGGTAAACTCTGAGAAGGCCGGATGAACAGGGCCTGTGCTAGGAGGTGTGCAACGGAGAACAAAGAAGCCCCCAGAAGCCTGTGCAGCTAATGGAGGAGATGGGGCCAGCGCCTGTCCCGGCAGTTTTTAAATCTGTTGCATTTTGGTGGTCACAGAACGTCCATACTTGTAACAAGTGTGTCTCCTCTACCGTCTCCGAGCGAGCGCCTTCAATGCGCCTGGAAGAGTGTTACTTAATTTTTACTCTGGGTTGAGAGTAATTTGAAAGTTCTTGAGTATTCAAAGCTATCAAAATGGTCGGAGTTTTTTATGTCTCTTAATACATATCTGAGATAGTCACCTATGGAAGCTCAGTACTCCCTGGACCAATATACATGTAACAGGGCAGGAGGCACCTTGGGAGACAGTCCAGTTTGGGAGTCAGATAGTCTATTTTGTGGAAAGATCGTGGCTTTGGAGTTATTAGTACCTTCCATTGTGCAGAAGCCAAGGGCAGTGTGGGTAGAGAGGGAAGCTCTTTTTTCCATGCATGTCAAGAAGAAAGGAAGGGAGAGGGTAGTGACCATAATGTGTGGTGCCCTGGTGGCACATTTCGTGGATTCTCAAACATTTCCCCTCTGAAATTCCAGAATGAAGAGCTTCGAAACTTGTCCCTTTCTGGCCATGTTGGATTTGACAGTCTTCCCGACCAGCTGGTCAACAAGTCTACTTCTCAAGGGTTCTGCTTCAACATCCTGTGTGTTGGTAAGTGACCCATCGCATGCTGCCAAGCAAGGAGTCGACCTTTACCTGGCAGGTGACTGTCAGAGGGGCACATTTCAGGCAAATAAGTGGAGGGATATTTTCACTCCTTTTTTTTTTCATTTGGAAAGCCGGGCAATAATACCCACTCTACGTGTGTCATACAGCTGCAAAGGCTGAAGCTTGTGTTTGGGTAAATGCTTTGTTAGGTTTTGTGGTGTCGCACGAATTATTTTTATTTCTGTCGCACAGTCACGTTAGTGGTCAGTTTAATATTATTAAACCGTTTATTTTAACTTTTGTTGGGGGAAGGGACACCACAACGAGACACAAGAAGTTAGAAGGAACTGAGACGAACATACATAGTAAGATCCCTCAAGCCATTTAAGAATTGGTTTCTAGGGCTTCTGACTAAAATGCAATATATCCTTCATTTTGGAGTCTTTTGAACGAGATCCTACCAACAGTAAGTAAAGTCTGAAACCATTCTAATTACTTTAATAAACAACAATGTTTAAAATTTTTGCTTTCAGAGCAAAAGACAATTTAAAACTCTATTTTATATTTGAAAGAAATCTTCTGCTTGAATTGTCAAATTAACCTTTTGTCCTTAAGTTAGAATCTAAGATTGACCTTAGTTTATTCCTGGTTGCCAAACGCCAAAGGCTTAAGAGATCTGACTATTTTGTCTCCTCAGCTTGACTTACTCGTATCCCTTCATCATCGCACATTAGCCTAGGCCTGTGGCCGCAGTGTTTTTCTTCTCTCTACACATGTCCCTTTTAAACTAAGGAAAAAGTAGAAAAGAAGGTGGAAAAAGAGAAAAATAGAAATAAAAATCTCCTGTTAGTTTGAAGCAAAAATGTTCCCCGAGCAAATAATGGCCTTTCCTTCAACCTCCCTGTCGCTCCTAAGGCATGACCAGCCTGGACCGCAGGGAAGTGGTCGGGGCTTACCTCATTTTGTTGCCATTGTCCTCTGGGCATACATCTGGAGACATCACTCTGAGGGAGGCCAAAAGCAGTTCTGTATTTCTGTATGTAGCCAAGTGGACCATCCTTCAACCAGGCTTGGCGGAATGCAACAGACTTACTTTTCTCGTCCAAGTAAAATGAAATGAATTTAGAAAACGTGGGTTCAGTATAAGAACCACCGTTTTTTTTAATATGGTATTTATCAGGGGGAGAGGCAGATGCTTTCCTCTTTGAAAGTATTTGAACATATTGAATGTAGCTGCTGCACTAGACGTTTATTAGTAAAAAGCCACAGTTGATTTGCACATAGCCAGCTCGCTCACTGGCATTATGTCTTCAGCGCTGTGTAAGAGAAAGACGGGAGAAAAACATGACCAGGGCAGCCAGCTCTCATGCTTTCCCCTTTTCCCTATGTGAAGCCCTTCAAAATTCAACAGGGGACCTCCTGAATGGCTGCTAGCGCCACAGAGTAGCATAAATGAGTTGCCTTTTCTCTTACGATAAATGCTCATTGCAGAGCCTGCAATTCTTCATTAGCATAGCAATTTGTTGGCAATTTGTTGATTTTCTATTGAAAACTGGGCTAAATTGTAGGCCAATTGCTATTCTGGCTTCTCTTCCCTTCCTCCCCCAGCCTTGCCTTCAAAATCAGCTTCACAAATACATGTGAGAGTTTTGTCCCAGCCCCTGCAAGTAGGGGAAAGCCTTCCAGGGGGGCTGGGCTTGCTGGATGGACGTGGTTTAACTGGGTGTGTGGTGTGAAGTGGGTGTGTTAGCTCACTGGCTGACCCCTTGTGTTACACAGCACACTTAAAATGCTGGTTGGAATTCTTCATAAGTCACATCCACGCTGCCCTGTTGGATTTGTGAAGCTGCTGTTTTGACTTGCCTGGGTAGGTGATAATACCTATGATTCTTAGATTTTAATTCTGGTTCCATTCTTAGACATATTTAAAATTAGTTTTTAAAACTAATAAAAATTATGCATATTTTTTGTGTAAAAAATTATAACCCCCTCCTTTTCTTCTTCATCCTCATTTCCATTCCACAGAAATAACACTATGAAATTCTTCTAGAAGCTTTCTACATCTTTCTGTACTTGGAAATTATTTTTGGAGGCTTAAAACAACACGAGTTTTTTGTTTGTTTTTTTTAAAGATTTTATTTATTTATTTTTAGACCGAGGGGAAGGGAGGGAGAAAAAGGAGAGAAACATCAATGTGTGGTTGCCTCTCGTGTGCCCCCTAGTGGGGACTTGGCCCACAACCCAGGCATGTGCCCTGACTGGGAATCGAACTGGCGACCCTTTGGTTCATAGGCCAGCCTTCAATCAACTGAGCCACACCAGCCAGGGCTCATTAAATTATTTTCCTGTGATAAATATGGAAGGGAATTGAAGATTTTTTTAGAAGTTATGAGCCTAGTAAAGACACTGATGATGTTTATCAAAAAGGTCTTAGAATTGTAATTTTGTTTTGTGGTAAGACTTTTGTTGTAAACAGGAAACAAACCAGAGCAGAAACTAACCCTGGCATGAGTTTAGTCTAGTTTTGGAGGCACCGAATTAAATGTCTGTTCTTAGCGCCCACCTCTGTTGAGATCTGGAAAGAAGTGTGGTGAGGGGTGTGGGGCAGTGCTCACTGAATGGAGAAGAGCAGAGGCGGAGCCGGGACCCCGGACTTCACAGTCCCCTCCCCTCCGCCTGCTGATAGCAGTATGTGGAATCACCCCAGAGCTGCACTTCCGTTTAAAGAAAGTCTTTTCTGTGTTACCCATGCTGTATTCCTCCAGAGCATCAAAATTAGCATTCAGCCTTTCTTCACAATTTTAAATTTAAATATCTTTCTCATTCATTTTCCAAAATGACACCAGCTCTGTGAGAAATTTCAGCATTGGCCCAGCTGTATATTGGCTCTCTGTGCCCATCCAAAGATGGGTAAAATATGGTCACATTCCTGCTTTGGAGAGGGGACCAGTCCAATAGTAGGGTCAAAGAAATGAATAATACATTTTGAAAATAGAAAATTTTAAAATAACTCAACCGTAATTGTTTTGGGGGAACAACAGAAGAGGAACAGAACACACACCAGTGTAAGATCCTTTTAACCGGGGGTGTAGTGTCAACATAGACTGTAGGATTTTCCAATCAAATCGTGAACATTTTTATCCCGTCTTGCTTTGCAGGAACCTGTATAAAGTGGTTTACAGGATGAAAGGAAAGAGTAAATGAATAAAGGCACAATTAAGCACCAAAAGCAAACTGAAGTCAGGGATGGAGTCAGAACTCAAAGCCTTTGGGTCTGCCCGGAGCGATTGATTGTGTCAGGGATGCACCAGTGGTCAGAACACAGAGGAGATGCACTCACCAGATACTTATTGAGCACATACTGTGTGCCAACTACATGTTTAAAGTTTAACGATGACCAATTTATAGTTTCTCACAATTAAAACAAAATAGTTGCTTGAGATGAAGTACTGCTTCACCAGGAAAAATTCCTCCCGTGGATTTTCAGAAAAGAGTTATGGTAAAGATGTCCCCACATGCAGGTCCAGGTTCCTGAGTGTCTCCAAGTCAGTGCAGTTGATCCACGCCATGCCCAGTGTCACATGCTGTTACTTCAAGTTCCACATGCAGGCAGCCAGAGCATGTTCCATCAAAGGCGATTCTGTGAGGAGATAAAAGAACACAGCTTAGGCACATAGCTAGCTCTCTGCTTATCCGGCCCAACCAAGACTAAAATTGAGAATATTTAGAGCTGGCAGGTCTAACGCAGTTATATGGATGGTCATTCAAGTAGCCAGCATTGACAGTCAGTAAAAGATGCTGCATCGTCGATCAGCTATTTAATCAATCTACAATTACCTTCTAGTTAATAATGCAGACTTTCTGTTCTTTTTTTAGTGTTCACTTTAGAGATTGTAGATTAAATAAGCCTGAGAACAGGATGGAAGCGGCAGCACCGCTTTCCACGGTAATGTGCGTGTCACATTCACCAGCATCGGCAGGAGCAGGAAAAACAACTGCAGATAGCGCCTCAGGAGTAAATCTCTAATTATTCTAACGACTAAGCATTTTAGGCAGCTGCATTCACAACAGAAAAAAACAAACTCTGAAAAATCTATCAAAGTAGCGAATTTCAGCATAAATGTTCATCAGGATCGTTTTTCTTTTCAATTAACTTTTCATAAATGCCCACTCTGTGCCGAGTACTCTGCCAGGGAGTTCGGAAAGGCTTCAGAGTTGCCATTGTTTTTTTCAAAATATTGCTATAGTTGTTTAGTTTGAAATTGGAACCTATGCCTAGTAGCCTTTCGATAATTCATTTAAAAAAACAAAAAAGTATTGAATATGTCCTTCTTTCTGAGTGAGGCTAGAGAGCAGACTCAAAAAGTAATGCATTGAAAAACTCTCCTAGTTCTATAATTACTTATATTCCAAAAAGCTGTCATTTTTTGCTGAACTGCTTTTGGTAAATCCCACTGCTGCTAGAGTAGCTGAGTCTAATTACAGCTCTTACAAGCACAGAGCCTCGAAATGGAAAGTAAAGCACTCCGAAATTTAGAGGAACGGTGGTTTTTCCAACCCACTGATTAACCCTGGGCTGTAAGTAGGGCCTGGGATGCTAATTGTTCATAATTTCCACCCTAATGTAAATAATTAAAATTACCTTGCCTTAAAAAAAAAAGGCGTGGCACTCCTGATTGACATGTGCTTAACTAATTCTCACCCTAGTGAGATGAAATGTTAATTTCAGTTCTGTCCAGGTAACTTAGAATCCACAGCACGGAAATTGAAGACTTTATTGCTGTCCTCCGGGAAAGAGTGGAAAGTTGAATGGGTCACTTTCTAAGGACAGAATCTTTACTTCACACAGAGGCCTTTATGAGGTAGTTTGGCCCGCGTCCCTTTGTCCTTGGTCTGCAAACGGGTAAATCGTGAAAAGAAGTTTGCTGCACTTGAGAAAGGTGCCCGTGTAACAGATACATAAACGACTGGAGTACCCGCAGTATTGAACTGCCTACCAGATTCTAAGTATCTTAAGAGTGAGGACCCTGTTTTGTTTCTGTATCCATTGCATAGTAACTTTGTTTTGCTCAGAGTTATTGTGTTAAGCCATGAATCATGGATATGAGCTTGTTGAGCTCTATCATGTTAGGGAGCACAGACGAGTTTAGATTACTCTTATTGATGGGCCTTTTTGGTAAGAATATTCAGGAAGGTAATGAAGACAGGAAACAGTCTCAACTGCTACACAGCCAGACTTCATGGCAATCTGGAAGGACATTCAGGACTTTGCAGAAGTTCAAGCACTAGCTGTCATCATCTGTTTTTAATCACCGTTTTATCCCCAACACCCCGTCACATATAAGTGCTCAAGCACAATTAATGAATGAATTTCAGATACTAAGGTGTGTTCTATCTATCTGCCGTCTTTCTCCTTATTACCACCTACTGGTCTATCATCATTCTTTGATTTACCTTAAACCTTTGCTGCCTCCTGGCTTCTGCTTATTTGCTTCTCTCTGTATATCTTTTCTTTTTTATGCCATTTCCATGTGTGGAGACTGTGTATCTTTCATTCAAACTGCCAAAGAGATTGTGGGATGGGAGGAGTAGGGGACTGAGCAGAAAAGTAAAAAAAAGACAAAAACTTATGGACATGGACAACAGTGGGGTGATTGCTGGGGGAGAGGGTGGGGGGATCAAACAAAGGGGGATACTTGGTGGTGGACAGAGTACTTGACTTGGGCTGATGAACACACAACACAGGAAAAAGCCTCATCTATAGACCTCAAATTCCTCAATTTTCCCAGTATTATCTTTTTCTCCGGCCCAGGATGTAATGTAGGATTAAATGTCCCATTAAATTATCTTGCCTGCTGAATTTTCTTTCATCTGGGACAGTTCCTCAGTCTTTCTCTGTCTTTCATAATCTTGATAGCTTTAACTTTTATTTTGTAGAACCTCCCTCAGTCTGACTTTGTCCGATGTTTCCTCTTGATTGAACTCAGGCTGTGCGTTTGGGCAGGTATATGGTGCTGCCCACGGACAAAAATGGGGCTGTGCCCTGTCCGTGTGTCACAGCAGGAGGCACACGTGTCACTGTGCTTATTACTGGTCGTGTTCACTTTGATCACTTAGGTGAGATAGTGTCTTTCTGTTTTCCACGGTGAAGTTATTTTCTTTGTCATTGAGAAATATCTTTTGGGGAGAGATGTTGAGACTATGTAAGTGTTCTGTGAAAATACAGGGTAGTAAATATACAGTAACCTGCCAAAGAGAGAAGTTCTGATTGGATAGACAGGTCACTGCCCAGTGTGGAGCACTGTCTCAGAGCGTAGTGGCTGGGCTTCTGTGGGGGCCGTGGTTGAGGGGCTAGCTCGGGTCAGTTACTTCCGGTCCCTGGGTATAAAGAATCGCCTTGCTTGAAAGAGGAATGGCATTATGGCAGACACTTAGAATGTTATTCCCATAACAATAAGTTAAGAGTCTCCGATTGGCATCCAGGTCAGATTCTAAGGTATGGAGAACACTGTGGCAGGCTAGTTTGTTGTCATTTTCCCAGAATTTGGCACAGAGCTTGGTATACAGTAGGCAGTGAAAAAGTACTGGCTGAATGAAGGCTGAAAGAAGAGGAAATACTTTGATCTCACAGGCTTCCGGGGCCCAATGGGAGAAGTTAAAAAAAGTAAGGCAAACACACTCGGAGGACTCATCCTGTCGGTGAATCATTGCAGTTGGTGGCAAACCACATAAGGCTGCTAATTAGAGAAAGCTCCAATCCAGAAAACTCCTTCCTGCCTCACTTTTGCATTCTGTTGGAAAGCAGTGGCACGGAACTTCTGATTGGTAAGCGGATTTTGCCATGACAGTGGGAGACTTGCCCCAGGCTACAAATCCCAGGGTACCGCACCCCCACCACCCCACCATGGAATTATCACCATCCTAAAAGGCATCATAGAAATCCTTTAGAAGAGAAACTGTTCCAGGGATTTGTGGAAGGGCTGCAACATGTTTGCATGTTAAAATTGAGCCGGAAGTCTAATTAGGAGGTTTTCCAGATTTTTTTTAAAAAACTTTCCTATAGATAATATTCTTTGATGTCTGCTTCCCTTTTCTGTCATCACATATTCAGTCACTAACACCACCACTCATAGCAAGGGTGGAGTGGGTTCTTTCTCATTGCCAGCTATTTTTTAAAATTATTTTATTGTTGTTCAATTATAGTTGTCTGCGTTTATACCCCGCCACTCCCCCGCCCCCACCCCACATTGCCAATTATTTTTGACTCATAAGAATTAGAATTAAGGAGAATCATACTTGGTTTTATTATGAAGAGTCAGGCTGAAGTTCTTTGTGGCTCGACATTCGGGCCTCACTGTTGTTGGTTAGTGCAGTGGTGCCAGGTACCTGTCACTCTGCATTGCCTGTGGCGGGGTCTCAATAAACACGGACTGACTTGATTATCAGTGTGAATTAGTAAGGCCAATGCTGCAGGTTACTCATTTGATTCTGTTTCACTGTCACAGACTCGCCCTGAAACTGGGAAAAATGTCTCATGTTTGTCACCTGGCCTCCAGCCGAGTAGGGAGGATGGGGATAATTTAGAGGACTCACACAAATTCACAGCTATCGCTGGAAAACACTAGGCAGTCGCTGTTTTCCGTAACGGTAACGTCAGGATGCTTGGTTGCTTCGGCGTAGGTATGAGAGTCATGCAGACTTGGGGTAGAGCCCTGGCTCTGCCACTTCGCAAGGTGACCTTAGGCCGGTTACCTACCCCTCATCTCAGCCCGAGTGCCCACCCGTGAAACGGAAAGCGCAGGAGCACCTGCTTGTTTCATGGAGGGCTGTAATACGGTTGCAGCAGGACCTCGGAAGCCGTCATCAATCTCTTCTGGAACTCGTGACCAGTGCTAAAGCTGACAATACTGAACAATGAGGCATTTTCTCCTGGGGGTTGGCATTGTGACTCAGACAAGTGTTAGCAAGTGTGACAAGTCCCGAGCAAGCGCCGAGCGCTGAGACATCTTTCTCTGGTCGAAATGCGACAAGCACAGTGCTCAGGCACGACTAACTGAGCTCACACATCCGAAGCCTTCCCACAGGGCCTGGCACCAAGTGAGCACGTGGTACCCTGGGCTGGGGTGGTGGTTATTGCTGTTATCGTCAAGGGCGTTGTTTTGAAAAATGTAATTCTTTTTGACATTATATGGTGTCAGATAATTCAATATAAATGGAATAAGTCTTTATTTTCTAGTAATAGAAACTCAGCGATATACTTCTTTTAAGTAACAGTTTTGCGCACCAACAAGTGGGCGAGGAAGAGACACACTGTGTCTCTGTCATGTGCAAACCGACCACAGGCGAGCTCACAGCTTCTGCTCCTCTGCCTAGAGCCAGCGAAGAGTACCTTGATCTGTAAGTTCAAGGTCTTTTTCTGCTAAATACTTTCTAAAATGTATTAAGATGTTTCTAGGAAGGTTTTCGATACATCACACATGGAAAGAACTCACTACCTTTTTGTGGAGGGATTTCTGGTGATGATGACTATTTTAGAAGTTTCACAAACACGATGATGGAAACTCCCGATGAAGTTGACTGATACCTGAGGGGCACTGATGCGTTCTCTGGTTCCGCTCCTGTAGGTGAGACAGGCATCGGCAAATCCACGTTAATGGACACTTTATTCAACACCAAATTTGAAAGTGACCCAGCTACTCACAATGAACCAGGAGTCCGGTTAAAAGCCAGAAGTTACGAGCTTCAGGAAAGCAATGTCCGGCTGAAATTAACCATCGTGGACACTGTGGGATTTGGAGACCAGATAAATAAAGATGACAGGTATGTGTTGGGATTTTCTGGGGATATAAATGGATGAAGCAGTAACAGAACCCACCAAAGGCTGAATGTTCACTGATTATGGGGGTTGGTCCAACTCTATCGCCTGAAAGACAAGACATGTGTGTCCTCTGAGAATCTTCTTAGAATGCCATTTTCTTGAGGTCAGGATCAGCTAGTGGAATTGACATCAGCTAGTGTAGGCAGAAAAGGGATTTGTTGGAAGGAATAGGCTAACCTTGGACATTTTTCCAGGAGGGCCATAATCAGGTGTGGGGGATTTCCCATCAGGAAAATCAACCTAGAGAAACAGAAACACATGACCACCTGACAGGACAGTTAGCAGAACCCCCTGCCACCAACCAACCACCTTACACAGTTTGGGTGCTTGGGACCCTGGGGCCAGGTCTCTAGAGTGTCCACCAGGTCTGCCCCACAGAACCAAATGCCCCCCCCCCACGCCCCCCATTGCTTACCAGAAGGGCCCTGCCCGCGCGTGGCTGCTGCCTTGGCTTGCTCCTAAAACCCAAAGGGAAGAAAACATTTTTATGAAACATGTGTTGGGAAGATCTTAGTTCCTGGCTGGCTATTTTAAATATTACATTTTATCTCAAAAAATTTTTTTGAGGAAGTTAAAATAAAACTAGCCAGATGATTCCAGAGGGGGGGGCTTCCAGAGACATTTTTGAGCAGTGACAGCATTACGGGAATAAAACAGCAAGTCAGTAAATTACTGTATGTTTGCTTAGGGCTCAGAAATTACGTTAGTACCAGGGTTTTTTCTGTGTATGTGTTTTTTCCATTTTTGTTAAAATCGTGTCTATTAGGTACATGTGTTTTGTTTAAAGGAACTCGAACTGTTTTTATCTAGACATGTGTATTGCCTAGACAGACAGGGTGGGGCGAAGTAGGTTTGCCGTTGTTTGTACAGGAAATAATACAATAATTAGTAAATAATCACACAGCAATGAACTGTTGGGCATCCCCCCAACTGTAAGCCAACTGTTGCTCCACCCCGTATTTTAACTGTCCCTGATATATATGAGCACCATGGCAATGACAGAGAAACACTTAATTCATTATGCAGCTGACACTGAGCTCTATTTTATCTATAGAGCAATTTAAATGCTCTTTCATAAACATTGTCCTGTAATAACAGGAGAAATTGTTAGATCTAGTGAGAGAGATTTTAGTTTGCATCTGGTCAAAATGGACTATCTGTACATTGTGCGGGGGTGGGACGCAGCTGAGCTCGGGCCCTGCAGCTGAGCAGTCGCTCTTAATTTATGACCTCAGTGCCACAGAATGATGGAGAGGGTACTGCCTGAAGGCTGTTTGCAATGTCAAGGGGAATGGATGAAGAGAAACCCCTGGCGCCAAGAAAAAGAGCACCAGTGCACTGTGGGAGGCCGGGAGAGAGCTGGGGGCTCCTGGTCCTTGTGCAAGTGCAATGCTCACTCAGCAAGGCGGGTGTCCCTCTCTCCGACTTGGGTTAAAGATCGTGGTGTATGTGCACTCCGTTTGGAAGGCAGCCCATGGGCCTTTTCAGGGTGCCTTTCTGTGGGGATGAGAACCCTCCTCCAGCATCTTGCTGCCACAGTTCCACGTGCTGTTCCAGCTCAGAGTCATCGCTTCCGTGCTTCCACGAAATTTTTGCCTCTTCCCTAAACAGGGGCTTTCCATCAGGCTCGAGGGGCGGGGTGAGGGGGGAATTGCACCCTCATCGGCACCGAGCAGCAAGTGGCTAGTGCAATACCCATCCTTCATAATTGCAGCTGAAGGCTTCTTTAAGAAATTATCTGACTCATTTGGGTCAAATAATAGTTTCCAAGGAGATTGAGAAGAGAGGAAGTGTGATATTAACTTAACCTAGATACCAGGTATTTTTTTTCTTCTGAAATTTCTTGACAGCTGTTTCATAACCTCTTCAAGTGGCATTTAGAACTCTGTGCCCCAGAAGGGCACTGTTGGCACTATTGACTATAAACTGAAATGACTATTGTTTAAAATAGTTATTCAGAGAAACCCTGCATCCATCAAGAAATTGGAAATGGGTTATGCATTTTTGCGTTGATATGTAACCGTATGGTAAAGGATGTGCTGTTTCTCTAAACCCATGATGATTGTACTACTTTGGGGATTAGGCAAGCTTTTCTGCCATTGATGCAAGACTCCAGGAATGTCCCAGTTTGTTTATGTAGGCTTCGGACATGTCAGCATTCCTGCATCATTATCTGCCTGGGACCAGGCTAGCTAGAAGGAGGCAGGAAGAGAGATCTGGTAAGGTTTCCTGTTATGTTTAATAGTGTGATTAACTCCTGGTGGTTTAAGGGCTTCCTTGTTTTGTCGTCTGTACTCTTCAGTGAAGAAGGAAAGGGGTCTGGAGAAGAAGGGAAACCAAGTTTTGCTGTAGAACTGGAAATTAAATAATTAGCCCTGCATTTGGGAGAGGGAGGTAGACTGTCAATGGTTTATCATGAACTCTAATGATAATCAGCCCTGAAAAGCATGGATGATTGAAATTCACTCAAACTCACCCAACCTTAATCAGAGTTATAAACATGGAATTGAAGTAAACTGGCCTTTGAACTCTAAGTTGTTGTTTTTTCATACATTTTGCTGGAGGTGGTTGAGGGGAAAGGAATATTGACTTGGGCTGACAGATAATGAGGTACAGACAAGTCCTTGAGAGGCGCCTGGTCACATACGCAGGGGAGAGTCAGCCCCTGGGTGACGGGTAGTGGCACTGGCTGTTTTGCAAGAATGGTCAGTGTGTGGATTGGGTGGATAGAAAACATTGTATAAGTATTTTTCCCATCAGTTTCAGCATCAAACATGTCTTGTCTTACTGTGTTTTTAATGCTTGGAGATGTGTGAAAAAAATGAGTGGTGGGTAAAAGGGAATATCTCCATGCCATAAAAGGAAATTATGTGAAAATGTAAGGGCTAGATAAGATCCCCCACCCCCATTTCCTCTGATTTATATGGCTGTAATCCAGAGAAGTTTGAATTGGCCAAAGGGAATATAAATAGTTGTCCTTTCTATAAGAATAGAAACTAGCAAAAGGCAAAATCGGGATTTAAAGATAAGTGTCCTTATCTTTATGACTATGCTGATAACAAGAAGTGGAAAGGCTAGGAGAGAGGGCAGGGGATTTGTTACAGGATTGGGAAGGGCAGTATAAGCTGCTTTGCTGGCTTGTTATGCATCAGAAGGAAACTATTTCATCAACATAATTAAATCTTTGACATAGGAAAAATGTGATTTTGGTGAAGAGTTCTCCTGGAATACATTTTTCATTAATGTATAATGATACACAAAATGGGTGGGATTTTGTGTGGGGGAGGGAAGAGGGGGTATCTCTGGGTGGAATCCCAGGCTTTGGACCCGACCAGCCTTTTACTGTGCTGAGGACAGTTGTGGTTTGGCAACAAGATGGAGTTTGATTTTGGACTCATGTAGTCAGAAGAACAAATGGAAATATCTGGTAAACAGATGGATGAGTCTGAAGCTCAGGTGAAGGATGTGGGCTGGAAGAGGCGATTTGTGAATCATCATCATCAGGTAGACAGCAGGTGAAACACAGGAGTAGCTGCGATTTTCCAGGGAGACCACGTAGAGGGAGCAGAGACAGGAAGACTGGTTAGGACTCTGTAACAGGAAATCAGAGATGTCAGAGAACAATTGAAGAGAGCATCCCTCACTTGACAAGGAAAGATGTTCTGCCTTCCATAATCTTGGAGGATCAGAATCAAAACCAGAGGCTAAGAGTGAAATTAATAGAAAGCAGAACATACTTGGGCAACTGCTGGGGAGGAGGTGCTGAGAAGCAAATCAGGAACTGGGGAGACCAAAGGATCAACTGCTGTGAGCTGCTTTTCCTCTCCGTGGGGCGGAGAGGATGTTGGGGAAGCTCCCTGCATCCCCACACACCTGCCTCCGTGTCAGGAAGCTAAGGATCGGGCCCTGGGTTGTTGGGGCTGGTGCGCTTCCTGACCCACATGAGCTCGGCTGCAGAGCAGTTGCCATGAAACCTGGTGGGGGTAAAGCTCTTTCCCCCCGTTTTTTAAAAAAGTCAGGCATGCTTTTCTTGTCTTTGTCGTTTATTATGTTACTGTGAAATAGTTATAGCTCACTTCTATGTGCTGGTCCTTTACATACTTTCGCTCCATCACCATCACAGTAGCTCTGATGCAGATACCGCTCTTGTCATTGGCTTACCTAGGAGGAAACTGAGGCACAGAGAGGTTCAGAAATGAGCCCGAAGTCACCCAGCAAGCACGTTGTAGAGCTAGATTTTTGTCTTAGATGCTCTGCCTTGATCTCCACTTCTCGCCCCCATCCCACATACCTGCCCACAGTGGCAATGACTGTTCCTATTGTGTAGCGCCTGCCTGTGTTTTAAAGTTGGAAAACAGAAGACTCATCATTTGCTCGTCCTTTGCATTGGCATTTTGCTCGTCATGATTTAGAACTTTTTATTACTATTGCTGAGGCACATTCTACTTCCTTTTCCAACCTCTGGAGATGTTGTCTGCTTAAAGTAAACTAATGGTCTGTGATAAAAGTTACCAAGGGAAAATGTCATCGAAAGCTTTTATCTGATGGCTTTGAGTCATAAATTTGTTTGACTTTGGGTTTTGGTTTTCAGTCTGTTTGTATTTTCTCTGAAGGTGTCTGCTGTCACCTTCATTATAAAAGATTGGTACTTTCCCTTCAAGGGTTTCAGTTAATTCATAGCTCTGGGATTCAGTGTTGGAAGGATTCTATATTTCTTAAAGCTTAAATCATTCCTCAGCAATGTAGAAAGTTTGGGGAGAATTAACCTATTGTATTCCTAATAGACCGACCTCATTGCTGCTTCCCTTGGAGACCTGACAGAGTTCAGGGCTTACCCATGGGCCTAATGCACCCTTGACGTCCAGAGAACATGTGGTTTATTGAATAAGTATTCTCAATATGCTATTAATGGTTGCATTTATGGTCAGTTAATAGCATCATACATAGTAATCCAAAAAAGATTTGAATTATGATTTGGTGAGAAGAGAGGGTTATAAAATTTATCTTTAAATCATAAAACTATCTTTAAATCATAAATTTAGAATGTTGAAGACCACAATGGTCCAGGCACTTCTGTTTGTAGCCGAAATCGTGGTATGTGCACAGGGCTTTCTGAGAGAGCACAGAGAGCCCTCAGCTCTGCAGGCACAGGGGCAGAGGGGCAGAGGGGCAGAGGGACACTGTGGAGGAGGTGGCGCCATTTCCTGAAATCACAAGCCAGTTTGATTTCGTGCACCAATGTTAGTCGGTTGGTGCAGGCTGTCGAAACAACTGAGCTGGGGCAGATTTGGAGGCTCAGTTTTGCCCCAGGAGGAGACTGTCACAATCTCTTAGCAATATCTTCGTGGGTTCCCCAAGGAAAATGACAGCCTGCTCCACGTGTTTATAATCTCTGTTTTAAAGGATGGATGTTAGCCAGGAAAATAACAGGAAGAAGGCCATTGCAGGTACAGGGTCTAGATGAGCGGAGCATGGAAGCAGAGCTTGTTGTGCTTGGCTGGGACAGAAATGGTGAGCCCGGGGCAGTGGGAAAGGGGTGCCTGGAGGACAGAGGGCTCGGGGGCCACTGAACTGGGGCTTTGGCTCTCGGGGAAGAGGGAACATTGAAGACTTCCCTGGGCACCATGCTGTGCAGAACTGCCCAAAAGGTCTGTGAGTAGAAACGTGCTGACTGAAAATGTGCTTTAGAAAACGTTCTTCTGCATTCTAGCTATAAGCCAATAGTGGAATATATCGATGCCCAGTTTGAGGCCTACTTGCAAGAAGAACTGAAGATCAAACGTTCCCTGTTCAACTACCATGACACCAGGATCCACGCCTGCCTCTACTTCATTGCCCCTACTGGACATTCGCTGAAGTCCCTGGACCTGGTCACCATGAAGAAGCTGGACAGTAAGGTACTCACTGCCACCCCAGCTCCCTCCACTCTCCTGGAAGATCACCTTCATTCGAAGGCCCCAATTTATTCTCTCCTCTCATCGTAATTTTTTTTAAAGACTTAATTTTTTTGTTTTTAGAATAGATCTAGGTTCACAGCAAAAGATAAGAGGGAGGTACAGAGGTTTCCCACATGCCCCTGCCCCGGGTCATGCACAGCTTCCCCATTCCCCACATCCCCCACCAGGGTGGCACATTGTTACAACTGACGAACAGCATCGATACATCATAATCCCCCAAAGTCCAGTTTACATTAAGGCTTACTCTTGGTGTACGTTCTGTGGGTTTGAGCAAATGTGTAACAACATGTATCCATCATTATAGGATCATACAGTTTCACTGCCCTCAAAATCCTCTCTGCTCTGCCCATTCATCCTCCTACCCCTCCCCTCAAACCCATAATTTGTGTTTTCTGGGTTATAGAACTGCAGTGTTGAGCAATGTGAGAAAAATGCTTCAAAACCTCTCCGGATGTTAGGAGAAAACAAAACAAAAGAAACAAACAAACAAAGCCATGTAGCTTTGCTACAAAGTATTTTTAGTTTTTAAAGTTCATCAGTGTGTACTCTGGTGAAGGCTGGGGAATTACCTAGCGGAGACAGGAAAAGGTCATAGGAGGGGTTGAATTGAGGGAGATTAGAACTAAACTCATGATTCGTTTATTTCCTTAAAAACTTTTGCTAAATTTCTTAAAAGGTTTGGCTTTAATTTGAAGTTTAGAATGAAAAAAAAATAAGTTAATTTTTTAAACTATGTGACAACAGTCCACCTTGTTAAATTTTGAAACTGAGCCGCACCCGTGTGCTGGAAAGAAGTCTGTTTTAGTTTGGTCCCTGAGCTGCCCGCACTGACCGCCTCTGGCTTTCACAGCCCTTGCAGGAAGGGACAGATGAGTTTGATCGCATTTCATGATATATTTTTCAGTTAACTTAATTTTTCATTTTGAGGTAAACAGAACATAAATACATTCTGAAATAAATCAGCAGCAAATGAGAACAACCACCAAACGAAACTAAGGTATTTTCTCCTAGATTCTAACTTCCTTTTCAGTTCAGTAAAAGGTCTCATCTTAGAGGGCTTTGTTGGGTATCATTTTTTTTGTCCAAACAACTGTGTTTTAGAATACACTTCTCTCCAGAGGGGCATCATGGTGAGAGGACGCTGAGAAGATCAGCCTGTCCCCAAGGCCACTGTCTGAACCAGCCCACACAGGGCCTGCAGTGGCTTGAAGCAGGGCCGGGCCCCTTGGCATCCAGCGCTGGTTTCCAGAAGAATATTCTCACAGCCTGAAAGGGGTATTGCAGCGAGAGTGCTGTTGGGAGAATAAATAGAAACTCTTCTTCGTCTCACTGGATTCAGCTGCAGTGAGCCACCAATGGTGGGGGCGCCCTGGGCAGTGAGGCCTGTCCCCGTGCTGTCCTGTCCCTGAGAGCTGGCAGGGCAGGACGGAGAGACAGGTGGCTTCCTCACTGAGGCCCAGTCGGTAGACCGCTCGAGGCTAATATCCAACAGAGGACTGTGTTTAGTAGAGCTGATTTAAAAAGGGAAAGAAAACTCGGCAAAGCAAACTTAAAAAGTAGCTTAAAAAGAAACAGTCACCACAAAGCAAGTTAAACTGCATTCAGACAACTGACAATCATCATGGAGTCAGGGCTAGGGAGCACCTGACAGCGGCTTGTCAGAGGCGTGCTTATGCAAGCAAAGTGGAGTCAGGCAGACATATGACCGGTTCAGGAAAGATTTGCAAGTGCCCCTCACTGAGGACCCTTTTGTCTGTGTGGATGTTAACTGAGTATTCAGTGTGCACGAAAGACCGCCCGTATGAGCAACTGAGGGAAGTTCTGTTCCTCAGGTCCCGACCCAAAGGTGCTCCCCACCCAAAGGTGCTCCCCACCGTCGCGGTGTTCTGAGTCTGCCACGTGCTGGGGGAAGCCCGGGCAGCATGGGATCGGGGGTTGGTTGAGGAATAGGTTTTTCTATGAGCATGTCCTCTCATTCTGGTTTACCAGGGATTTTTGACTGGGCTCTTGGGATAAAGGGAGAAGCAAAGGAACGCAGACATGACCTGGAAAAGTTCCCCAAAGACTGTCTTCCCTGGCCAGGACTGCTTTCTCTCAGAGTCCGTCCCTTTTCACCTGAGCTGGGGTGGGCTGGGCAGGGTGGGGAGCATGCCCCCAGGTATTGGATGACAGCAGCATCTTATCAAAACCTCTGTACCTACCAGGGAGGGGAAGAAAGTTAACCTTAAAAATGTGTCCTGTGGACAGTGCTGGCAGAAGCTGGGAGAAGAATATCCTGCCTGGGGTCTGGGGCTCGCCCTGCAGGATGCCCTCGGCTCTTGTTGCAGCTCCCAAAGCTCCCTGGTCCCTCTGAAAGCAAGCCCAACCTTTGGCCCTGGGTCTCATTCTAGCATGAAGGAGTAATGTGAGCTGATTTTCAGAGGAATTAGTTGGTGTGATTTTGAAAAATTTTAAAGTGGGTGAAACCATTTTTATTTTGGTTAATACCTAGGTACTCCACTCCTAGCAGTTTTCAGGTTATCAGAAGAAAGAAAAGATGTTACCCTGTGTGGAGCTGAATATTCCACTGATCTAACTAATGAGCACTTTATTATTATACTGCAAGGAACATGCAAAACTCAAGTTCCTAAAGGAGCTGGGAGGGCCTCAAAGGAGCGGCTGGTTATTCAAAGAATAGCTTCTTTGTTATCGCTCTTTGTCATGGGGTAACACTTCCTTTTACTCTGAAGAATGAGGTAGCCCAAGAGAGGAAATTACAAGTGTGCTCTTGGTACGGATGGGAGGGAGCGAAGTGTTCGCAGATGAAACTAAAAGATTATCCCATGTCTTCGTCATTTTGCATCTAAGTCAAAAGTCCCATTTTAAATATCTTTTTAAGTGTAGTTTTACAGTTTTCATTTATGCATTTCCTATGTTTTATTCATTTGTCTAATTATTTTTCTTACATTGGAATTGTGTAAAAATGGAAGTGTGTGTTTTACAGGTGAACATCATTCCAATAATTGCAAAAGCTGATACCATCGCCAAGAACGAATTGCACAAATTCAAGAGTAAGATCATGAGCGAGCTGGTCAGCAATGGAGTCCAGATATATCAGTTCCCCACAGATGAAGAAACCGTGGCCGAGATCAATGCAACAATGAGTGTAAGTCCTCAAGTAAGAAGGACCAACCCCTGATTTTTCTGAAGGCTTGTCTTGCTGTCAGCCTTGCGGAGTGGCCGGGACACCGACAGGGAATCCGATGTCTTCAGGGTGGTCCAGCTCAGCCGCTGTTTCAAGTCATGCGATCACCCTATGGCTCCATGTTCTCATCCATCAGATGGGAGAGTTACACAAGATGATCCCAAATTTCCTTCCCACTCTAACAATTACGATTTCTGTAGCAAATCTTGTGGAAAAGGAATGCCAGCCCATTTCCATTTCACATAAAGCAGCTTAGAGGAAATAGATCTCCGTTTGTTTGTGCCAAGGTTGGCAGAAGCATGTCCACCTACCTCACTTTTGCTTCAGGGATTGGTTCTATTCTCCCCACCCTTTCCTGAGGTATTAGGTAAACCGGCAGCTGAGGGTGTATTTCCCACATCACAGGGAGGAATGGGTCAGGAGATCAGTGACTAATCTTCAGCCGTCTAAGTGTGCCTGTGACATCATTTCTCCTGATGAGCCCCCGCCTGCCCGCCGAGAGCCGTCTCCTCCCACTGCCCTGTGTGTCTGAGGCACGGTGCCTCCACGCATCTCTTTCATCTGGGGATGCATAACTTCTGTGAAAGCCGCATTCTTTGCACCTTGTTGGGGTCTGGTAATGCTCTTTGGAATTCTTACAATTGTAGGTTACCTTTTAGTGAAACGTAATTAGAAGCCACCAAACAGCTTGACCTTCCCTGAATACGTGCTAGAAATTGATTCAGACATGTGCTAGTGGCAGCAGAAGTCAGTCTGAAGTTTTAAATTCGTGGAAGGTTGAGGTATATTCTACTTTCATTAGGAGATCTGAACATGAAAAATCGTGTCTAATCATGTCATTGTTAAATGAACAAAAGACACTTTAAAAAAATTAATAGCCTTATTGACCTATAATTGATATGCTGTAAATTCAGTGTTTTCTGGTGTATTCACAGACTTGTACAGCCAATGCCACAAACAGTTGTAGAACATTTTCATCACCCCAAAAGAAACCATGTACCTTTTAGCTGTTAATTCTCTAACCATCCCAGCCATAGGCAAGCACTAATCTACTTTCTTTTCTTTAGATCTGCCAATTCTGGACATTTTACATGAAGGGAGTCACACTGAAGTTCATCTAGGGAATGAGATGACTTGGTCAAAGCCATCCAGTTAATAGCAGCTTTGAGATTTCAACCCAGCCCACCTGGCCCCCAGTCCTGTGCGTGGCCTGATGCTTATCACCATAATTTAAGAGACCAGAGTTACTCACAAAACTGCCTCTTGTTTCTTCAGTTCAGCCTGTGGACTTTTCTACGCAGGGCTATTTTCATAAGGGAGGATTTCTTCCTTAAATTAATCCCAATACAACTAGGACTTTGGAAGCAAATGCAACTTTCTTCCTCTCTGGGGCTGTTATTATATGAATTTAAAATGTAGGGACCTCATTAATGCAGAGAGAGTCCAGCTCCACTCTGCCCTATTCTGGTCACGTTCTGAGTTGTGTGACCCACTGTGGCTGTCATCCTTCTGTGGCCAGGGTAGTAAAGGCTCTGGAAGAAACTGGAGAGCTGATTCTTTCTGGGAAATAGGCATGAAGGGGTGTGAAAGGAAGGTTGCCCTGAGGGAGAATGGCGGGACTTCTTCCAAAGACAGAACCAAAACAAATGGGAGAGAGAGCAGGGAGGGGATTTGGCCCCCAGGAAGTCTGACCGTGGGCACCACCACCGCAGTACAATAACACCCACAGGAGTAGTGAGTCCCATCACAAGGGGGAGGTAAACAAGGATTGTTTCAGCTCTCTTAGGGGAGAGAACTTGGAGGGAACTCCTATGCTGGATCAAAGTGATGCGTAAGGTCTCTACTCTAAAATTCTCTGGTTCTAAGTGTTGAGAGCTTCATGATAATAGCACCTGACATTTTTGGTATTTATGGAGCACTTACTATGTCCCAGGTACTGTTTGAGGCTTTACACTTTTTTTAAAGATTTTATTTGTTTATTTTTTAGAGAGGGGAAGGGAGGGAGACAGAGAGGGAGGGAAACATCAATGTGTGAGAGATACATCAGTCGCCCCCAAATAGGGACCTGGCCCACAACCCAGGCATGTGCCCTTGACTGGGAATCGAACCAATGATCTTTCGGTTTGCAGGCCAGCACTGAATCCACTGAGCCACACCAGCTAGGGCTCAAGGCTTTACACTTGATCTTCACAATAATCCCATGAGGAAGTACTATTATGATTTCTACCTGACATTTGGGACATGGCAGCCACACACCTAAGACTGCACAGCCATTGGTAGTGGAGTAGGATTTGAACCCAGGCAGCTTTGCCCTAGAGCTGACACTCTGGCCCTTTATGCTGACTGCCACCCAAGCCGAGCAGTCCTGCCTGTTTGTGCCACTGCCCAAGGTTTGGGCGGAGATGCCACTAGTTTATTCCACCATACAGCTGCAATTTGGGTGTCAGTGTGGGGTTCAGGAAGGACCGTGAATAAATGTCATCTAATTTGCTCTTTATATCTCCCCCTGTTCTTTTAAGTTATTTTGCACAGTCATGAAACTAAATTGTGTTAACTCTCTCGGAGAGAAAATACCCAGGAACCTTTTGCTTTCTTTCTCTCTCTTTTTTTTTTTTATTGTTCAAGTACAGTTTTCTGTCTTTCCCCCCACCCCTCCCCACCACCCCAGCCTTCCCCCCACCCTCCCCCATTTCCACCCCCCTTGTTATCGTCCATATGTCCTTTGTAATTGTTACTGTAAACCCTTCACCCTTTTCCCCTGTTATCCCCTCCCCTCTCCCCTCTGTGCTTTCTTTCTCTCTTTATCAGACTAATAGGACTGAAGGTCTTTGACATTCCCAAGTTATTCTTGGTCTCATCAAGAATTTTCTTTAGGTCTTCACTGCAAACCACTTGGGGTGATGAAATCCCACAGGAAGCGACCCCACTGGCAGCTGCTTTGTCCCTCAGTTGGAGTGGAGGCAGCACCTTCCTTGGCCGTTACCCCAAAAGGCTGGCCCGAAGGGTCCTGTTGTTCCTCGGCTTCGGGGAGCACAGTTCAGCTCCCGACGTGGAGTCTGAGAAAGGGGGTGCGTTCTCTCCTTCCCACGGAGTGGGAGGCGAACTCGGCAGTGTCAGCGTCTTGAGCAGCAGAAAGCAAGTGCCACTTGGGCGGCCTGGGCGGAGGATTATGCCGAGCTCTCTGTGGGAGAGGACTTGGCTCAAACGTATTCTCGCCTTTCTCAGCTTATCTGTGTGGAAAACAACTGGACTGGGGAGTCACCTCAAGTGTTCTTACTCGTGTATGCTAATAGAAGAAAGGCTGAATTACCGTTTTCTCCCTAGAATGCAGCCATAGCACCCAGATAAGCCAATGTGGAGCACTCAGCTGAACACATCGCTGCTCAAGACGGGCCTGGGTGCCAGGCTTGGGCCAGCAACACGGGCTACGGGGCGTTTCTGACTTGAACTTCGTGCAGCTCTGAAGGACTGCTGTTGAACAGAAATACAGTACGAGCCGCACAAGGAATGTAAAAGTTTCTAGTAGCCACATAAAAAAAAATGTGAAAAGAAATATGAAGTTAATTTTAAGATTTAACCCAATATATCTAACATATTATCATTATATGTAATAAATATAAAAATTATTGATGAGGCATTTTATAGTAAGTCTTTGAAATCCAGCATATATTCTTACAGTTATAGCACATCCCCACTTGGATGCACACCCAGTTACCTCTAACATACTTAAAAATTTGTAAATATGAATTAGGTTCCAAAAAGATAATTTTCCTTTAGTTTTTGCATCTACATTGACAAAACTGGTTCTTCACTTTTTAGAAGATCTGAGCTAGAAGCAAAGTGAAATCCAGTTTCTTGATCCCACACGCCCCATTCAGATACCAAGGGCCACATATGTTAGTGGCCACTGTATTGCACAGCTTGTGTCTAAAGCTTCCTGTAGAGTTGACAAGACCCGTACAGTCTCCCCTTGCGTCTATCTCTTACCGAATATTCAGAATTTGGGTGTGGGAGGGGTAGGGTGCAGGACGCCCACCCCAGCTGGGCTGCAGCATCTCCTCTTTCACCCTGCCCGGGTTCTCTTGCCACTGAGCAGAGGCCAACAGAAGCAGGGAGAGTATAGAGGCAGGTGGAAAACCAGTCTGCCGGAGCTGGGGCAGGTAACTACAGCAGGTCCTTGAATAATGTCAGTTTGTTCAACGTCATCTCATTAGAACTTTGATGAGTGAAAAAAGAATGGATTCCTGGCCAGGGCCATGGTCCCTATGGAGTTGCCACATTTTCCCTGTGTCCTTGTGGATTTCCTCCAAGGACTCCGGTTTCCCCCCACATCCCAAACGTGTGCACATTAGGTGAACCCACGTGTCTAAATTGTCCCAGTCTAAGTGTGGGTGTGGCTGTGAGTGTGCCCAGTGATGGATGGGTGGTTGTCCTGTCCAGAGGGGGTTCCCTCCTGGTATTCAGAGCTGCCAGGAGAGGTTCTGGCCATTCTCGACCATGAACTAGAATCAGTGGGTTGGAATATAATGACCTTACTTATCTTTATTCATCTTTCTTAACTGTATGTGTAGCTTAACATGTATTTCCCTATTTAGAAGTGTTTTAGGTCTTTAGAAGTTTGATGGTGTCTTTGTGACCAGAAATATGCCATAGGAACTTAACTCTTATTGATACCAATTAGACCATAGTAAAATGATTTTGTTTTTTGGTCATTTCGCTTAAAGTTGCCATTTTTAAGAACCTGTTGATGACGTTAAGCGAGGACTCACTGTCTCTCTGTCCTTGTGTTGCTTGGCAGGTGCACCTGCCATTCGCAGTGGTCGGCAGCACCGAAGAGGTCAAGATCGGCAACAAGATGGCCAAGGCCCGGCAGTACCCATGGGGTGTGGTGCAGGGTATGTGTGCGACACAGGCAAGGGATCCTCCGCACTTAACCCTGTGCTCACCACCCACTGGGGAGGTCCTTAATGGTGGGCAGCTGGAAGGGGGCAGCAGGGTTGTACACCTGGCAATCGTGAGGGTGAAAAAGAAATAGTGACCAGGTAGGACAACGGTGACAATGGAGAGGAGTGGCCGCAAAACCCTAGTGCCAGGGATGCAGCCCCTAAAGAAGGATGGATTGTGGGGGAAATTCACCACAAACTCCTGATAGAAATGAGTTCCTCCCTAGGAGTGTGAACCAGTTTCATCAGTAAAGTGTAAGAAAGCTGCAAAGAGTTTCTTGCAATCAAGAGAACAGTTGTTTTTCCATACTTGTTTATCTCTGGAAACACTGTCCTCCGAGTAAGTGTTGCCTCAGTAGATATCTGAGAATTAAGAGAATACTTGACCTGTGTTTGGCACTGTGAGATAGGACCAGAGTCTCCAACCTGAAGAAGCTTCCCATAAGCCACTTTGATGGGCAAGGACTCTATTACCTGCCCTTGTTGTGTGTTCTGAAGCAGGACGTGCAATGCTGTAGATTGAGGATGGTTCCAGAAAGTTCCTTCATTGGTTTGACATATGTGAGTCTTCTGTTCCTTTGTTCTGAATAAAGGCTATAAATTTGTGAGGAAAAGAAAGAATACCTTTGAGATCCTAGGAAAATTATAATTTTTATAAATTTTACCAATTTCTCTACAAGAAAATATTCTTCATAGCAATGGTAAATTAAAGGAGATGGTATGTTAAAAAAACCATGTCCAGCTCCAAACAGCGTGGAGTGGTAGAAACAGGCCTGTCTTTGAAGCCAGACATCATGTTTGAATATAGACTCTGCTTCCTCTAAACGAGCAGAGCTATGCTCTGTGTCTACAAGGCAAAAGTCACAGTGCCTGCTTGGCAGAATTATTATGAAGAGTAAAGACGTTATTTGTATGCCTCTACCCACAGTGCCCTACGCTGAGCAGGCACTCAGCAGTTACTCCTGTGCTCAATATTATGGTCCATGTCGGAAATCTTGCCTTCAATGGGGGGGTAAGGTGAATCTAGTAAGGGATCTTAAGGTGGCTTTGAGTCCTCAGAGATTTCAAGATCATTGGTCACAACATCTTGGAAACATCACTTCAGATTTCAGTGACATTATTGCCTTACCCCCCTTCCCCTCCCCCATCTCTTGCAGTCGAGAACGAAAACCATTGTGACTTTGTGAAACTTCGGGAGATGCTGATCCGCGTGAACATGGAAGATTTGCGGGAACAGACCCACACTCGCCACTATGAATTGTATCGGCGCTGTAAGCTCGAGGAGATGGGGTTCAAGGACACTGACCCTGACAGCAAGCCCTTCAGGTAGGCGGCCACGTAGCAATTGGGTGTTTCCAAGACAGTGGCGAAGGCACTGTGTTGACGCATCACAGAAATGCTTGTCAGGATGAAATATCAGGAGGGAAGCACCTGCTGGGGGCAGATTAAACTCATATATTGCCAGGCATTGTGATAACCACTTTATTTTTCATTTTTTAAAAAATTATTTTATTGTTGTTCAATTATAGTTGTCTGCATTTCCCCCCACCCCACCGCTCCCCAGAACCCTGGCAAAACCCCGCTCCTTCCCTTCCTTCCATCCTCCCCCTTGGTTTTGTCCATGTGTGCTTTATAGTAGTTCCTGAAAATATCTTTCATTTTTTATTGTATTTTGTCCATTACCATTTAGTCCCCTTACACCTCCTTCCCCCTGCAGTCACCACACTGTAGTCCATGTCCATGAGTCCTTTTTCCTTTTCGCTCAGTCCCTCCACCCAGTAACCCCTCCCCCACCCCCGCCAGAGCTGTCAGCCCGCTCTCCATCTCTGAGTCTGTCCGCATTCTCCTTGTTAGTTCAGTTTGTCCGTTAGATTCCACATAGGAGTGACGTCATACAGTATTTGTCTTTCTCTGACTGGCTTATTTCACATAGCATCATGTTCTCCAGGCCCTCTGATAACCACTTTATTTGCATTATCTCAACCATCAGTGCAGTTGATGTTATTTTCGTCCTCGGTTTACAGATAAGGAAACTAAGGAACTGAATGTGTAAGCAGCCTGCCCAAGGCCCTACAAGTAGGAACTGAGGGGGGTGAGTTTTGAACTCGTGCTCTTAATCAGAGAGGCCCAGAGGCTGGCCCAGGCATTTACAAAGGTGTGGCTACTCCCTACAGTTTGCCACCTTCGTTCTTGCCAAATAGGTTTGACTTCCCAAGGCTTGCTCTTTTTGAAGTGTTCTACTAGCTTTGAGTGGCTCAGTACAATTCTAATAACAAATGACTAGGAAAGGGGATAACTTACAGAAAATTTCTTATGGATTTTCCCACGTCAGTGATGGATGGCAATGAAGAGGCAAAATATGAAGGGGAAACTGTTGAAATCAATGTAGAATCAGAGGCTTAGCAAAGGCCCAGGCCCTGTCAGAGCCCAGTGGGGGGCTGAGGGGCTGCTGGGGCGGGGTACCTGGCTTGGTGAAACGCTAGCGGAAGGTGGGCAGCCAGGCCAGGCTCGCAGGAGGGCATTGCTGTGTCCACACTGAGCCTTTGCAGTGTTTTTACTATAGTTGTGAGGTGTGTCCGGGCTCTGAGTCTCCACGGACGGGGGGCCACAGGTCCTGGGAAAAGACCGTTTTCCTCCTCTTTTGTGGCTGGCCCTGTAACTCACACTCCCATAGTAGGAGCTGACTGGCATGGTGCCAGAGGCAGCCTGTGGCTAGTGTGATAGACTCTGCCCCCTGGATCTAAGCTGCCCTCGGGGTGGTAGGGGGTTTATTTTCTTGAATTGCTACCAAGGTGGTTTGGTCAAGTCTGGGCTGGTCTCCTGGTACAGCGCCTGTGTGGAGTGCTGTGAGCCTGTGCTCGAACGTTGGTGGGAACAGAGGGAGACCCCAGCAGGAGGTGACCTCTGGCCCAGTTTGCATCGTTTAGTCCCACCCTGGGGGCACATAAAACTGTCATTCTTCAACCACCTGAAAGGTCACTTTCTGAGTCGAGGTAGAAAATGCCTTTTTATGCCAATAAGTTGAGCCAACTGAACCTTGAAATGCAACCAAAAAAGAATCCCTATAAAATCAGGCCTACTCTGTGCTTTCTGAGCCTGATGAGAAATGGATTTTGTGCGGGAGATGCTGTCTTTATTTTTTCATCAAGGTTTTTTTCCCCCGTGCATAGAGATGGAACAAAAAAGTGGCGATGAAATCCAGCTCATTTGGCCCTTTCCCTCGTCTGGCTCCAGGCATGCAAGCAGGGCCAAAGAGCTTGGGCGAAGAGTCAGAAGTCTGGGTCAAGTCTTTGCCCTACTGTTACCTTCTCAACCTATCTGGGCCTCAGTTTCCTCATCTGTAAAACAAGGAGTGGGGCTAGATCAGGAGACAGTCAGTTCTAGTAAAAGGACTTTCTGTGTAAGGGGCCAGGTAGCAACCCAAGCAGAGCTCCCTGCCAGCCCTTGACCCATGGTCCCACTGCCCCTTCCTGGCTGGCATTTGGAGTAGAGGGAAGGGATACAGGGTGTGAGTGGGGATCCGTCTTGTCCCTGCTTTTCTCCTGTGACACCACTGCCCTTCGCCCAGCAGTCCCTGCCTGCACCTCTCCTTCCTCATCTCAGAATACCCCTCTCCTCAACTCCGCCTGTCAAAGTGCACGGTTACCACCCTTCTCTCAAGAGATCACAAAGTTTCCAGGCCTGTGAGACACGTTTATTGTTGTTGTCGTTGTTTTTAAGAGTGTGCAGGCCTCGGTTCGGCGGCCGAGCAGTGCGCTGCAGTGGACAGAGCACCCCTCTGAGCCCGGTGGCCCGGGTGCAGCACTCTGTCACTCCCCACTCTGTCACTTCCTCACTGTGTCAACTGAACATGGTGCCCAGCACCCCGTGTCCAGATCTCTCCAGCTCTGACGTGGAAGGTGATAACACAGACCTCACTGGGCAGCTGTGAGGATTCGTGAATTCCCACGTTTAAACTGCTCCATGAACAGTGGTGATGTGTTGCACCTTGGCATGCCCCCCACTGCGTGTTCAGAGGGAATTGTGCAGGATAAATTGTTAGAATGAAGGATGGACTGAAGTGTCTGTGTTCATTCTCCCTTCCCTTGGCTTCCGTGCACAAAACCTGCCGCAACTGAGGGCTGTTGGGAAGAAAACAAGAAGAAAAAATCCTGGTTTCAAACCAGCCTAAAACCTTGTGAAAAGTTGTACATTTCTCGCTTAGAAAGAGTGTTAACAACTGCAATTAAAAATTAAGTTGGAAGAGCTAAAAATTGCAAAGGATACCATCACCTTAGATATCTGTGAGTGGATAGTATAGAACCAGTTCCTTCTGGACTGGCTTTCACTGACTGGAAGCATTAGGAAGGGATTCTGGTACCTCATTTACATTTCAGTTGGCAGAGGATCCTGGGGAGTATTTATTCTGTGAATGCTGTGGTGGTTCTGAGTCATTTCTAAATCACTTACTATAGTTGTGACAGCCTGGAGTGAGATTTTATGGTTTCTTTCTTATATGTTGCTGATCATTTCCAGTGTCAGACTTCTTAGGACACAGCGATCTAATAATGAGTAGCATTGACTGAGCCCACTTTCCTGTTCCAGCCCAGGATGTCAAACTGCTATCTCTCGGCCGAGGCCAGCTGGCCAGGAGCAGTGTTGCTCCTTAGTCTTTCTCTAGGACACGGCTTTCTAATGGAAGCTGCACCCTTTACTGTAAAATCTGTTCAACGTTATGATCCAAGTGTACACATTTCATGAAGCAGTTACTTGCTCTTATTGTTTGTACTGCAGTCTGGTATTTTCTATTCTATTCTCTCAAACTCTTTTCTTTCAACATATTGGTTAAGACCCTTGATTGGGTCACGACCCACAGTGTGAAAATGTATCTCTAGAAACTGGAGCACAAGGTGGGTCGTGGCTGGGTCTAGGTAAGGCAGAGTCATCTGGAGAGGTCTCAGTATTCTGGGTAGCACTGTCCAAAGCACATTCTCTCTGTGGATTATCTGGGGATATGTTTCCTGATTTTAGGGAGAGAGGAAGCGAAAGAGTTGCCTCCCATACACACCCTGACCAGAGATCGGACCCACAACCTGGGTGTGTGCCCTGACAGGAGTCAAACCCACAAACTTTTAGTGTACAGGCCGACGCTCCAACCGGCCGAGCAACCCAGCCAGGGCACCGTGGATTACTTTCTTAAAGTTTCCCTGATTCAGCATCTTTGGGGAGTTCTAAGTCAATCAACTTAAATAGGTTCTTTACTGAAGGACTTTTCAGAGCATTTAAGATAAGCAGTGGATGGCAAACGGGTTACATCAAATTACTTGGGGAGCATTTAAAAACAACAGGTTGATTTGCCTTAACCTGACATCCTGAATCAGCATCTCCAGGAGCGGGGTGAGGAACTGTGTACGGAAGCCCAATAAAACGTGCCCAGGCAACCCTGATGTGCTTCTGGGTTTGGGAGCCTGGTGCGCTGTCTCTCCTAAAGGGAGATCATACGTAGCGTCTTCTTTTTTTTGACTTGCGAACCCCTCCGTTTAAGATCTCTTGAACTAGTGATCTCTGAAACACATGTTGGGTGGTGTTTCTTGGTAGTGTTTCTCTAAAAGGTGTCCCACTGCTTGTGAGAAAGAAGATGAGATATATTTATTATCAAAAAATCATCAAAAACCAAGTTTCCCCCAAAATTTCATGGCAGGGACAAGCCATCTTTCATCTTTGGCAATTCTGACCCAAAATATTGGTGATGAAGGGTTTATCAGAAGCTAACAAAATCAAATTCATGCATTACTTTGTTCTATTATTGACATATTTCTATATCTCTGTGGCTATATATCTTAAATTTTCAAGTCCAAATATTGCTGTTAATAGTAATCAACATTAACGTTGGCCAAACTTGTTTTAGTCTCATAAAATAAAGTGGAAGCTAAATATACCTCTGGAAACTCAAAACACAGAATTCCTCATTAATGGGTAGTGTTGATACTCTTGAGAGCAGGAGAACTTACTTTTAATCGGCCAATAAAAGCATTGATTGTAGAAGTAGAAACAATCCTAATTAAGACACTTTCTAATTGTTTAGTTCTTTTTTAAAAATATTTCATCTATTCATTTTCAGAGAGAGGGGAAGGGAGGGAGAAAGAGGAGAGAAACATCAACGTATGGTTGCCTCTCACGTGCCCCCTACTGGGGACCCAGCCCACAACCCAGGCATGTGCCCTGACTGAGAATCGAACCAGTGACCCTTTGCTTCGCAGGCCAGCACTCAACCCACTGAGCCACACCAGCCAGGGCTGATTGTTTTAGTTCTTTGTATGTCTACATGCATGAGCACTCCCACCACCTGAATGTCCCTTTTCTTCTTCTAAAAGACCAGTGTGAATACTGGGGGTGGCTGTCCATGGTGCCTGGGGTCATCCAGAAGTGCTGTCCAGTGTGGGGTCAGCACTTTGGTTGAATTTGGTCCACGGGAAAGGTGGATAATTCAGCAGGCTCGTGTTACTGTGACAACGCTTGTTTTAGGGAAACTGCAAGGGAGAAATAGCAATAGCACCTTACGAAAGTGTCAGCAAATGTTCCTGTTTGTATGGGTATGGGGCTGTGTTTTCTTAAGTTGTGTTACCAGAGATGACATTTCTGTAAATATGTTCATGCTGACTTAGAGATAAAGCTGATTCATGGCATTCGATTTACAATATTGGGCTCTAAATTCTGTAGACAGTCAGGAGGAGGATGGGGTTTAAAATAAAAATAAAACTTGTCCCTGATCTATTTATAAGTGGTAATACAATGTTAAAAGTAGCAACTTTGTGGAAAGTCTTTAGACATGCTATTGTCTCTTTAGATGGTTCACTGAGTCCGTTTTCTAAACTGGAGACTGGAGGGAGATGAGTGGGGAGAGGGTCACATTTGTTAAGCACTGAATGCTTTAGTCACGGTGCCCCCATTGAACTCCCACGGCCATATCCCTGGAAGGTAAGTGCTGTTGTATCCACATCTTACACAGGGAGCACTGAGGCTTAGAGGCTGTGCCCTTGCCCAGATCAGTCAGCAAGTTGCTGTGGCCAGAATCCAAACCTTGATCTGTCTGGCTCTAGTCCCTCGACATTTCTCTCCCTACACTACACCACCTCCATCTTCTAAAACTCTTAATCATATCTTTGGTGTCCATCTTGGGTGCTGATCCAGAAGATATCAGCCTGCCCAGCCCAGCCCACCTTGCCCTGCATGAACACGTGCAGAATAAAACGCGGCCAGTAGACACAGCCCGTTAGTGCGGCACTGTGCTTGCTGATTCAGCTCTGGTTCTTGGTGCACTTGCCTTTCTGATCACCACATAACTCAGAAGACAGCACCGTTTCATGTGCCTTTAATGTGGTAAGTGGCAGCCTTGTCTACTTTTTGGAGGAGAGTGGGTAGAAAGTCTATGAACTCAAGTTTCGTATGCAATTTCAATGACACTGTCTTTGTGACTTCTGAATAGCCTTCAGGAGACATACGAAGCAAAAAGGAATGAATTTCTGGGAGAACTTCAGAAGAAAGAAGAAGAAATGAGACAGATGTTTGTTATGAGAGTGAAGGAGAAAGAAGCTGAACTTAAAGAGGCAGAGAAAGAGGTAAGGCATCTGTCTGCCCTTTATCAAAGGAGAGAAATAAGTAAGGTCAAATATTAATATTTGACATGTTATGGGACTCCATGCTGTTCTAAGTACCTCCAACATACATTTTATCACATGCATAGCATGCTAATCTAGGGAGAACAGTAGGTCACATATTCTCCCCCATTTTACAGATGGTAACACTGAGAGTCACAAAGGTTAAGCAATTTATGCAGTCAAATATCTAGTTAGTAGCACAGCTGAAACTAAAACGAGATTTTAGGTCCCTGGACCCAGCCCCACTTTCTTTGGCCCTCTCTATTTCTTCAGTATACAAGTCTGAAATGCGAGGTTTGAGATTCTGGGACTATGATTATTGTCTTAGTCTATCAGCCAAGTAACTCAGTGAGCGAAATAGCGGGTGGCCCATCATCACTGACAGGGGATGGTCTCTGTACGCTGAGCCTGTGCTCACGTCCCCTTTGTGGGCCTGTACTCTCTACTCCAGCTTCCCTTAGACTCCATCTCATTCCTGATGCCTGGGCCCAATTAACTGCTTCCTAGAAGTTCACATGGATTTCTGCTATAACACTCATCCCATTGAGAGAGAGAGTGTGTGTGTAATAGGCTTGCCTCGGATGATAATGAGTATTTCGAAAGCTTGACCTATAGCTCAATACATTTACAAATGAAATTTTTTAAATAATTTTCTCACCATCCCTTTTTAATTTATCTTCATAAAGATGACTGAAACTTAGAGGTTATTTAAATAGAAAGCAATCGACACAGTTTTGCCTGTGAAAGGAAAATTGAGCCTTATTTGCAGTTAGCTTTAAGTACCAAGTGGATGCTGGGTAAAAATCTAGAATTACCTAGTAAGAATATTTTCCTTTCTCCCGTCCAGTTTTTGTTTCTGCACTGTGGTAATTTTCAAAATTCAATTTGTCAAGGGCCAGAAACTTCTCAACATCCTCATCTGTAGTCACTGTGTATGTCTCTAAGTAAATGCATATTACACATTATATAAAGGACAACTCTTACTACTTGGACAAATTTCTTATCACGAGTGTGGACATTTTTATTTTCTTCTTTATACATTTTACAATGAAATGTATTATATTCTCAGAAAAGGTGTGCAGGGATTCCCTTTAGCTCCACAGAGTCCAGGTGTCAAAAAAGAATAAGGCTCCAAGAGATGCTTTTCCCATCTCAGCTTGGCTCTCCCCGGAGCACCGGACGCTGCACATCCCTGTAGTTAAAGCACCTTCAGCCCATGATGCAGCTTTTGTTTTGAACTGATCCAAGTAACCTTATGCTGACAAAATGTTCATTCCCTTCACCACGCTTGTCGTCTTCTTTTTCTCTCCAGCTCCACGAGAAGTTTGACCTCTTAAAGCGGACGCACCAAGAAGAGAAGAAGAAAGTGGAAGACAAGAAGAAGGAGCTGGAAGAGGAGGTGAACAGTTTCCAGAAGAAGAAAGCAGCAGCTCAGTTACTACAGACCCAGGCCCAGCAGTCTGGGGCCCAGCAAACCAAGAAGGACAAGGATAAGAAAAAGTAAGCAGGTGTCAGTCACCCCATGTGCTGGGGCCTCTAACAATTTATCCCTCTTGCATGTCTCCACTTTTCCCATTTGCAGACTGGAACCCGATCTATTCCCAGAAAGAGAAAAGCGAGTATTTCCTCTACAGTGCAGGGAAGATGATAAAAGTTTTTAAAGTATTTCTAAAGGGTACTCCAACATTAACTTATAAAACTTGACCACACGGTCAAGCAGTCGGGACTGGAGTAACCTTTCGTCTCCAGTAGTGTCTTCTGCACCAACCCTAGGACTTTTGAGAAGATGGTTTATTTCTCTACACTACTCTTTGGAGGCAGTCCTCATGACTGCTGGTAAAGAGCATCCTAAAATTATGATTGTTAAAATTATTTTTCTATTCTGCGTTGTAAAGCTCAACAAACCAGTCATTGTTCCCCAAGGGAAAGATTTGGAAGAACTGCTAGTGGCCACTAGTTTTCCTCTAAATTGAGCAAGATGGTGAACTGTTTTATTGAGAAAATGGGCTCTCAGTCCCATCCAGTTAAGACACCCCCAACGACCCTCAAGACACGCCCATACCCACACACACAAAACATTTTTAAATATGACTTTGATGTAAAGTGCCAAAGGGTCAGATTCTGCTCTCGTGTGGGCCACTTCCTATGGTACTTCAACGACAGCTGCCTGAGTCCAGTGGGAGATTTGGGCCTTCCTTGACATTCTCTGGCGATTTGAAGCTGTCTGTCAAATCACCTTAAAGACCAGAGGGGGCAGTTTTGGGACAGTTGCTGTCGGTGTGACAGGAAGCACAGTGGTCAGGAAGGTGCCTTGAGGGAAAGCCATGTGGCGGCCGGATGGCGAGCCCGTACCGCATGCTGTGGTCTGTGGCCCGGCAGTCCGACAGCTCAGAACGTGCTTGGGATCCTTCTCTTCATCCTGAGGTGCTCACATTCTAGGGAAAAGCTGACAAAAGTAAACATGAAAATGTTGGTGCTCAAGCAGGCAAAGGCACGTTTTTGAAAACACGTATAGAAGGTAGGGCTGAGTCTGCACAGTAACTGAGACCTGCCGTCAGGATTGCTCACAGCCTCAGTGAGCAAGCAGGCTCGCCCTGCAGGAATCTGGTCACACTGCCTGTGGTAGAAATCAAAATACTCTGCTACGGTGACACACGGAGAGTTTTGAATTACACTTCACAAACTCGACAAGCTCTGAGACAGCAGAAAACATGTCAAGAGAGCCAAGGAGCAGGCACATTTTCTAAGCAATAGAAAGTGGTTGGTGTAGGTGAGGTGTCATTTTAGTGGGTTGGTACAGACCCAAGTGCTGCAAAGACTCCAAGGGCCGGCCGAGCACGTAGTTATGCTGGATGAGTTCTGACAGCCCCAGCTGCCTAGCTGATAATCCAGTCCAAGGAAGCACTTTGTCGCTGCACATGAGCAAGAGCGCCGGTCACTTATGCTGACGTTCCCCGTGCAGAGCTCGGAGGGCGCAGCGCCTCTTGCAGCGGAGACAAACTTAAAAGCCATTTGGCATCATACCCTTGTGGATCCAAAGTCACCCAGGATAAAAATAGATACAGGGACGTGTGTGTCTGTGAGTGTGTGTACGTACGTGTGTCTTAGGCATGAATGAAACAGGAAAAGCTGCTGACTCACAGCTTAGGAAACCCAAAGGAAGTTTTTCTTATCCTGAAGCACTAACGTACATAAAGGTATATTTTAGAACTAAAAATGTTTATAAAAGACCAGCAATGTTCTAAGGATATTTCATGTATACTGGATGTGCCTTTAAGCAATAAATATGTCAAGAGCTGATCAGTTTTGTGCCTCCATTGAAAAAAACGTGTCTAGTACCAGACTTGCCAGTGTAGGGAGGTGTCGCCTTGCCCTGTGGCATATTTTAGGTGACTTTTCTTCCCAACCTTGAACCTTAGCCATGCATCATGCTTTTCAAGTTATATGAAGTATGTGTGAGTTCTGTTTTAGCCTTATGTATATGTTCTCATCTATTATTAATGGAATTAGACTTAATTTGGTGCACAGTAGTCACCAGGCTTTGTGCCTGACAATGGCATGTATTTTTTGGTGACTTCTGGGTTCTTACCCTTTTCGACGTGTTACCATTTGAACAGTGAAGTCAACGTGCTGCCAGGTGAGGTCCTGAAGTGTGAAAGTAAAAAAACAAACAGAGAAGCTCCACTCCCCTTCTTGCCAGTGGAGAGTTTTGGTTAGAGAGGACCACAGAAAGACAGTAACCAGGGTAATCAGAGCAGCACTTTGAAAGTAAATGGGAGACTCTCTCCTCCTCAGGTAGCCGGAGGAGATGCTGGAATCACTGTATCTGCCACTTAGGAGCTGGCTTTGTTCCAGGGAGAAAGCATGAAAAGAGATGCTTATTTATCCACCGGCTGTGTTTCCACCTCAGAGCCTAACTTAGTTTTTCTGATAGTTCTAAATTCTGTGTTTTCTATTTTAATGACATGCTCCCTTTTTAACATAGGTAAGGCTTTATACTTCTCCTTGACCTGTAGTGGCTTGAGATCATATAACATTTCCTAAGATTACAGACAAAGTAGAACTAACCCTGGCACTGCCATTAGCTGGACCCCACCTCCTGCCATCTCTGGCCACCAAGTCACTTTCCTTGTTTGCGGCTACACCTCAGTGGTGGGACTGCCCGTGGGTAAGTTGTTCAGCGGACAGCGTTCCTCTTTCCTGAAAGCTTTGCACCATTGCCAGCAGGCATTTGCTGGTTAAGACACATCCATCCCAAAAGAAAGTTTTAAAATGCATCCTGTTAAAATTGTACCTGGCATCTGATAACTAGAGTTTACACAAATCATCCATTCATCTTTTTTGTTGCTGTTGTTGTTTTTAATTGATTCTTGCTAAGGAGCGAAGTTGCATGTTTTGGACTTGCCTAGTTAGACATGCGGGTCTGGGACTGGGCACCACTTTGAACCTACAAGAGGGGGTGGCGCGTGGCATGGCTGTAGCTGTACCCACATAATGACTGTCTGTTTTTTTTCCTTCCCAAGTAGATTAATAGCATGTCCTCCATCCACCATATTCCAAGCTCCTAGTTAATTGTTCAAAGACATTATGGCACATTTATTCTCTTACTCCAGCTCAGAAATGGAAGATGCAACTCCTATTCAGTACAGATGTGATGCCCAAATCTAACCGAATAGATAATGGTTTTGTGTTATTGGAGAAAATGAAAAAACAATAAACCCTTCCACTAGAACATGTAGCAGTTTCAAGAAGTCACTTGTGAATTCGAAATGACGTGCAAATGGAAACTAACCACGTGATCTTTAATTCAATAGTAAAATGTTGCTTTTGCTTGTCAAGTAGAATAGCTTACTCAGATTTTTGGTTTTAATTTCTGTCAATTCCATAATCATTGCATGAGCATTCACCATCACCGAATGCTGGTGCTGGCGCTCCTAATTTTCCTTTCTTTTTTATTTATCATTATTTCTAACTTTTTTGTTTTGTTTTTTAACTTGCAGTGCAAGCTTCACATAAAGCCTGGCAAGCCAAGGATGGTCCCGCATTCACCTGCTTTTGCAGTAATATTGTATCTCTGCCATCTGTGTCTTTTTTTTTTTTTTGCCTTTCCCCAGATACCAATAACAAGGGAATAACAGCAAAAGCTCTATGCAGCTGAACTTTGTTTCTGGGAAGTAAATGATTTGCCTTTCATGCCTGTTCTGAGTGGCAGCAGGAAGCATGCCTGTTACTTTGTATGTTGCTTTGGACTGGGGGAAGGAGGGTAAATTGCTACATGTACGCCTGACAGGAAAACTCACCACCTCAGCAGCTGAACTATAAACCTGAATAGCCATGACAACTTACTTTTCTTAATTATTCATCTCCACGATGAAAAAGTCCTGAACTCACTCTGTTTCTTCTGCTCACCTACCCCAAACCCAAGATAGCTTTGCACGTAGGCAGACAAGAGGGTAAGCTTCACGTGACTTTTAAACTTGCATGGATTGCTCATTATTAGAACATGATTTGGTCTGGGTTGTGAGTCTGTTCAGACTGACTGTCTGCTCATGGCTTTACAAACGTGTCTGAACCCCTATCTCTCAAATTCTGGCCGAGTCGAAGTGTAATGAAACCACGAGATCTGAGAGAGGATCTGGGTTGCACTGAGAAAAGCGAACACAGTCATAGTCTCGCACTCAGCAGTCTCAGAGGCTGGACGACACAGCACTGCTCAGCAGAGGACCCGCGAAGGACGATGCACTCTGCACAAAGTACTCACTCCGTACAGTTAGCCAGCTTCCCACACACCAGAGTCCCTCTCGGTGGGCCGGGAGGGAGGACCTCATGACTGATGCCAGGATGTCGGTCCTTCCAATAACATTTTTCAGTAATCACGAGAATAAAATTTTCAGAAATCCTTCCAAAAACTGTGTTGTAAATTATGTGTCATCTGCGGCACAAATTTGAGGGGACCTTGTCAATTTCAGGTAGAAATGGGAAGGAGCATGACACAAACCTAAGTCACAGGAAGGAGAAATTCAGCCTCCTAGCCAGCCTCCTTGCAGTGTCCTTGCCGTGTTTGGCAAGAAAGGGAAGAAAAAAATACAACAGCTGGTCTTTCAAATCCAGTTGTGAAGGAGTCTCCTCACAACCAGCTCACCTCCTCTTTACGTCCATGGCCCGTCACCCCAAATTTGTATGGAAAGGGCGTATGTAATCTCTCTTCTATACTGTTCCTTTATAAGGCTTATCCCTTCATCTCCATCATTTTTTCCCCTAATAACAAGGTCCTCCTAGCTGTCCCTCTACCTCTATTGCCTCCTGCTTCTTACTTGAAAGAATAACATTTTTCATGAACCTGATACTTCATTTACTTCTGCAGTTTCCCTCTGGACTTACTACTCATATATGAAGTAAATAGGATAGAATACCCTGTACCTCCCTTGACACGCAGGCACACTTTTTAAATTAGTAAGTCTCTAGTTGATTCCAACAAAAATTATCTTTTCCTTCTCTTGGTCCTCAACCATACTCTTAGGGCAAAGAAGCAATGGTCTCCCATGAACTGATTTAGGCTTAAGTAGGTAAAGTAAGAAATCAGTTTCAATGAAGCCCAGACTAAGCTGGGTCAGAAACTGCATACTAGGAGCAGCAATAGTGGTACAGAGACAGGTTTGAGAGGAACTGGGCCAAGGTTTTTATTTTTGCTTTTGTTTTTTTAATGATTCTCGTGTGATGCTAGCTGTGGAGCAGCCAAATATTAGATGGCATGCTGAGTCTAACCGTGGGCTGAATTTGCTCGTACGCTTGCACCAGACAAAAGCTTGAATACTTTTGTTGTATGCTTGTTTCAGCCGCTGCTTGTGTGAGCATTTTTGTGCTTTGTAAATTCTAAAAATGCATCAGTTAAAATCATCTTTAATGTATCACTAAATCCTCTTTAAAGTGAGCCTAGCTGTGAAAGGCATCCAGCTGACTTTGATTCCAAGATTATTGATTCATTTTTTTTCCATGAAATTTTTCACAGTAAAATAAATCATATGGAGAGTCAGGGAATAAAGAGTCAAAAGAAATATATAGACTAGAGAGCTTTTTATTTTAATGCATTGCTTCTGAACTTTTTTCTCCCCCCGCTCCCAGCCCTGTTTAGTTTGTTATTGCTCTCCTTCTTTCCTTTCTGTATCTGTGCCTTTCTTCACAGTAGTCCTTGGCTCTGCACGGAATAAATGATACCCTCAAATCTAATTGGATGTGCTTTCGCCTTTGCATGTAAGTACGGTAGTACAAAACCTTTGAGATTTTTCTGACTTTAAAATAAGAGAAACATATGGGATAGATGGATTTTTTTTTTTTTCTTTTTGGAATGGGGTAGGGAGGTAATGGTTTAAGTAGCTTTTGGTTTAAAAAGAAAAACTAAATATATTTAAAGTGGTCACATTTATACATTTATATCCTTTTCACAAGAAACACATAAACTCAGTATTTCCTGGATAGCAATATGGGAGTCAGAAATCACTGGGCCCAGTGTGTGTTACACACAGAACTGTGGGTGTCACCGGGTACTACGGAAGGTCTTTGGTTCTGACTATGTAAGTAAAGCTACATGAAGAATGGAGAAAATCAGGAAGAAAAGATGTTTATGCTGGGCTGCCACTGTGACTCTTCATTTTTTGTGATCTTGCTTTTAGTGGCCTTGCCCTTGTGCTAACTGCTGGCCGTGATCGTCCCTTTTTTTTTAAAGCCAGACAGCTCTAAAAATCTTTTGTTCAACGATAGTGGCCAACTTTTTGCTTCTTCTGGACTTAAAATACGCATAATAGTTGTATGTGCAGAAGGGTGTGATGGAGAAACATTTATGAGAATTTATTGGATGTTCAGAAGTTACATTTTCCAGCTTGGGCTCTTTATTAACGGGTCATGGTTTTGCCCGGAAAGGGCATCTTAGCCAGGGGAACATTTAACATAAAGTTGGGCACAGGCTACTCATCTTGCTTCTCTGCTTTGTGATCTCACCAGCAATAAAAATGCTTTTTCTCCATATCGTGTGCACCTCAAACAAATCGGCCTGGTTTCCTCACTTTCTTGACATACCCGTTAGTGTTTCACGTACAAACTGTTTAATCAGGTTTTCAGCTGTTACCAACCCATGTCATACTGTCTCTGTGTGGTCCTCCCAAAACTGTCCATTCAGACCCCTCCACTTTTCCATTTGCAAGTGTTTGAAATTGTCAAGTCTTGGTTCCATTGACAGAATACATATGTGATGACTCTTTAGTGGAAATGACCTACAAAATCTAGATTGTATGTAGGTATGAAGGGAATTTTTTTTAATAAATTGAAAATTAAGCTGTGACCAGCATGAGAACTTTGTCTATTTCTTAATTTTAAAATATGCTGATATGCCTTAAACTGTAGTTGTAGATCACTGTCCTTTTGCTGTTTGAAAATAACCAATGTGTTTCTAAAACTGTTGTGTAATCTACTTTGTGTTAATGCGAAATTGTCATGTATGTAAGCTGCATGTTAGACTTGTCTTTTCTTAAAAAACTAAAATATTTGTACTGATGTGAAGCATATCATTTTTTTTTCAAGTATGAAAGTATCACTTAGCAAACACGCTCAGTAATCTGGTGTCTGTTAAGGTAGGAGAGTGGTGGACAGGTAATCTATGCATAATTCACTAGTGCCAAGACATGAGTGGGGGGAAATATATTTTTTACCCAAACATTGTGTGCCCTTTTGTGAGTTCTTTTAGTCACTGTTTATATGCATATATACCCATACTAATTATATTGGATAAAAGAAGTAGGGAAGAGTCTCATGCTTTCCTGCCTTGTCTGGTGGACTTCAAATGCTACCATCTTGGCCGCACCAGTTTCTCCCAGATAACATGTGGTGTCCTGTACTTCACATACCATCCTTGCCACCTTTCTCCCCCATTCCCATACCCTCCTGTCCCGATCAGTGTCGCTGGAGCCCCACTGCCCCTAGACACAGCTGAGGCATCCTCTTCTTGCCTCGCCTTTGCTGCCAATGCTGCTGCTGCTGCTCAAAGGAAGTCCTCCCGTTAACCGACTCGCTGTTCTTTCACAGTTCGTTAGAGAGGAGCTCTTTATTTTAAGCTGAAGAATTAAATTTGAATCTGAACCTTTCTTTTTTCTCTTCTGTAGCTTCTTCTTTATGTAACCATCCCGTTGACAAGCCCTACTCTCTCCTAATGGACATAGAGCATTAGAAGAGCAGGAGCTGTCTGTTCACACGTGTTGGGGAAGAGTTACCTCATTTCCACCATCGCCTCCTTTTCTTTTAAAGTCTGACTCAAATATTTCACTGCTGTTTGTACTTGTCAATGTCTGTTTACAAACCACTACCCATAGCAGTTGCTAAAGTGACTTGTCACCACCAAAAAGAGTTATACTAAAAAGGAAATTGAGTAAAACAGAGAACGGGCCAAGACCCAAGGTAGCCATGTGTTGTGGTCCTCTTGCTTAGCTGTCATGTTCTTAGAGCTGCTATCCAAGAGCTCACGGACTGAAGACAGCATGCACCCTAATCTGAGGTGGCCATCACCTTCAGGGTTCACAGACTTGATCTCCTGTTAACTCCAGACCTCTCTGCCCCATGAATGACATTCTGAACAACCCCATCAGGACCCGCAACCATCAGCCAGGTCATAAAATCCGGGCAACATTTTCCTTCCTTTTGTTAGTTTTATGGGTTGTTTTGGAGTTTGGGGTTTTTTCTTAAACATTTGGTGTTGCATGAACAGAGATGGCTGCATCTTTTTTTTTTTTTGGTGTGTTCTATTGATACAATGTTTTTATTTTTCAGCTGACCATCTGCCTCTTGAGAGAGAGAAGTGGGCATCCTTCCTTAAATTCAGGAACCACTGTTGTTTTATTTGATTCTTTTTCTGTTACCTGCATCCCTTACATAAGTTGTTTTGGATTTGGGGTTCTGCTTTGGGGGAAAAAAACTTCCAGTTAGCCAGTTCTGTTTTATGTATTGGTTATTCAAACTTAAGTTTTGGTATCAAAATGAAGCCAGTTTTAAGCTCAAGGTGAAATTTGAGTGAACTCACAGAATTCTGTTTAAAATGTTTTCCTCATCTCAAGACACATCAACAACAAAAAAACCCTTTACTGTCACTGAGGTTTGGACTTACAAATCTTAATCATGTTTAAAATGTGCCAGTACTGGGTAGATGACTTTTCTGCCTCTGGGACTCAATTTATATTTAAAGGTACCTTGAAATAACTTTCTGGTCCATCTCGCCTTTTTATTTACTGTGAAGCTCTGCTTTACCTTGTGTCCAGAGTTGTGTTTTGGACCATGGGAAATGAACCCTGACCAAATACATATCCTGTCCCAGACAACAGCGTCATTAGCAGCAGATCAGGATCCAGTCTTCTCAGAATTACCCAGGTGGGTTTCTATGTCTGGAAAAAAAATCTGCAGGGACTTATACCCATGAACAAACACACACAGCTCTGCTAGTTGAGTCTGTGATTTCTAATCTCATTTGTGACAGGCTAGATTACTTTATTAGCAGTCACCTCCTAGGGGCAATTTTTATAGTCAAGGGACAGTTTTCAAATTTATTTCTATTTTGGAGCATTAATTTTACTTCTTGTCTACAGTTTTAGCTTATTTCCACCATTTTTTCAGCCCCATATTAGGTAGATCATGATTACACTATTGGCAACATCAGCTGCAAGGGATGCAGATCCTTTGGAGTGTTCCCTCTACTTAATGGTAACATAGGCTTCTGTTGAAAGGTGAAATGAACAGTCCCTGCCTCTTGAATCATTCAATTCTTGGAAAGAACTTTATGGCAATTGGATGAGGCAATTGGCAAGAGTCTTTCTTAGATTAAATGATGGAATTAGGAATAAAGAGCCGTCCCCTCCAGGATAATCTGTAAGGAGAGAAATCTGCTAGAGACCAGTAGTTGGAGGAGTGGGTGGGTGGGTACCCACTCCTTAGCTGACGCTAGAACATGACAAATTAACATACCAATTATGTATTAAAAACATTGTGTGTGAAACCACTGCGGTCACCAAGTACAAAAACTATTCCTTATTTTAAATATTTTAATATCTTTACCCGAGAACTCATTTTAAAAACATTCAGCATCGGGTTGTAGATGTTTGTTGAACAATATCTAAAAATCAAATTAGGCAGGATTATTTAACATAGAGAAATGTGTAGTCTGTTGTTCCTATTCCTTTTTTCCCTCTTTAGTCCCCAGGTTAAAGGAAGTGTAACGGTAATAACTTTAATGGGAGGGGGGAGCAAGCTCTTATAAGTAGGTTGGCCTCCACTCAGTCACCCAAGGAAAGCTGATCATGAACATAGACCTCTGGTCAAATGCATTGCCATCTCTTGGTCTGGCATTTTACTTCAACAGGTTCCTTTTCTCAAGTCCTAATAACATTTGTAGGTTTTCAAGGTCTGGCTGACTATGAAACCATCCAGGGCTAATCATCATCAATAACAAAAAATCACTTATCCCACTGTAGACTGGAAAAGCAAGAATTGATCCATCTGAACCTGTTTCCATTGGTATCAGGCAATAAGCTTTTTATTTTCCATTCAGTCTCTTAAAAAATATTACTTGATTTCGGATCCAGACTCTGCCTTGTTGTACCTGTAGTCTAGATAGTCTGCAGCAGAGACAGCCAAGGCACTCACATACAAGATCTGATTTTCTGAATCAGTATGTGCTGAGGTGGGGAAGACAGAATTAGCTCATCTTCCTAATATGTTTGGCCAAACTTTCCCATCAACTGTACCTATCAAATGGACTTCCTTCTTAGGTTTTTTTTTCCCCCCTACTGTTAGCCCAACTTAGGGGTGAACAGTTCTGATATCTGAAAAATTAATGACATTTCTGCACAAGACCTTTCAGTTTTGCAGATGACTTGTCATCTTTCCACCTGGAGACTGCAGGGTATGGCACACTTTGAATATTCTTGTATTTGAATTTGTACAGTATTTAGTCCTTGTGATTGATACCATCTGACTTTCAGAACAATCTAGCAGGCACTGGCACCTCCACTGCTGGTGCAGGGATAGAATGTATTAATTTGAAGATTAATTATGACTCTAGGTATCCACTCACCTTCCTTTCCAACAAGTAGCTTTATATAAATGAGACCTTTTCGTTGTCAGTGCAACACCCAGGTGTGGCACAAATGCTTTCACATCTGGCTCAAAATCAGTTACATACTTGCAGTGCTGTAAGCTGAATACCATTTCAGTTCACTGTGAAAACTTCCTTCAAAATGATGGCACCTTGATAGACCAGATGAGGCTAGAGGCTATTATATAAGATTGGTCCCTGTCCCACAGAGTGAGTGTGTATGGGGGAAGGATGCAGAAGAACATTCTATAGAGAGCTTGGCTCAACCACACACTGCACAATGCTGACCTCTGGAGCCGTAGTTCTACTACTCCTTGCCCTTTATTCACACCCACCTACCCACCTTTCCCACATCCTCCCTCTCACCCAACATTTTATATTCCATATACTGCACCAGGCCTCCTATGTTGCTGAGGATATAGTCAGAAACTATGAACGGCACTTCTATCTCGTAAACAAACTTCTAGACTACAAAGGTAAGCCCTTTCTATGCTGAACTGCAGACTAGGCTGAAGAGCAAAAGCACCCCTCCCCTAATTGCTTTGCAGTGGTTGCTTGTTTCAGCTTGCCCTTCATTCTGTAGTACCCTCTTGCCCAATAAACTAAACCGTTTCTGATAAATGAGAAACCAGTTCATTAGGCTTATGCTTTTCTACTCTCCCACTGTTGTGTAACACACTAAGGTCAACAAGTCTGGCATTTTGTCTGCTCTGAAGATTGTACTCGAAGAGTCAAGAGAAAGGGAAAGGTTCCCATTTCATCCTTAACTCAGAAGTCCCTGGGAACTAAAAAAACTATAGAGTTGTGAGCTCTTCTCAAATTTCTCCATCTGGTAAAGTCATTCCTGGTTACCTCTTGCTACACCTAAATAATCAAGAGATGTTAAAAAGAAGAGTATGTCCCTGTCCTATACCTGGGTCTTAAATATTAGTACGCCATAAAAACTAACCTCAATACAGTGAGGGAAGCTTTCAGTTCCTTGTTGTAAGCTATGCTACAAAACCCTGCACTTCATCTTTTTTGATCTAATGATTGGTCAAATCCAACTCAAACTGAAAGTATCAAGGTTTAATTTGTATATAGATTTTTTTTTTTGGTGTGAGACATACCTAGCCACCATCCACCCCGTACCATAGCAGATCTTGCTCATTTTCCCTCATTACCACATTTAGGCCTCCTGTGCCTTAAGTGACGTGAACTTGTAACTGCAAATAATGTTGAATATTGCCTAGCAACAAGTGTTCACTCATTCCCAAACAGTAAGCTCAAACTCAGTTTCTCCCAGAAACTTGAAAGATGTTTCATTTTCCTAGAAGCACCATCTAGTGGCCAAAGCTCAAAACAGTTAACAGGCGTGGGGGACATCTATTAACAGTTTAAAGGCTAATTTCAAGATTTTTGAAGGCTTTAGAAGTAACAATTACATGTTAGAGAAAACTTCATGATACCCAATGTAAAAGCTAAAGATTTGAGAAGTCAGAATTTGAACCTTGTTGAAATCTTAACTATATGGCATTGGCCAACTCCCTAACCCTCAGCTTGTTAATGTACACCAGGTATGCTGTATGGATCCAAGGATGGTTGTGAGAACATCTGGCATGGTTATCATCCCTTTCCAGCTAAAAATGTACAAACTACCTGAAGGATGAAGATAAGCTGCCACCATGTTGGCCAAGATCAGTGACTTAATCACATTTTTTTTTTTTTTAAGATTTTATTTTTTAGAGAGGAGAAAGGGAGAGAGGGCAACATTGTGTGGTTGCCTCTTGCACGTCCCCTACTGGGGGCCTGGCCCTCAACCCAGGTATGTGTGCTGACTGGAAATTGAACCGGCAACCCTTCAGTTCGCAGGCTGGTACTCAATCCACGGAGCCACATCAGCCAGGGCACTTAATCACATTTTAAGTAAAAGACCACTGTGCTGCTTTGGACAGTAATGCTCAAGCACAACTTTGTTTCAGGAATTCATAGTAAGTAGCTTGAAAATCCAGGTATGCAGAGTATATGGGACACACATACATGTTGGCTTTAGTAATAGAAGAAATATTTCTTTGAGTGAGGGGCAGATACCTTCTTAATCCCCTCAAAAGAGGGAATGGAGGCTCAGATTCTCCTACCAGCTTGGCTGAGTGAAAAGCTACATTCTAGCTTCCTTCAGAGCCAAAGGTGTAATTTCAGGGACATTTCTGATAAATCAGTTATGTCTGACATTTGGGGACACTTCCCCTTCTTTCCCCCTCCACACTAAACTAGGACACCACCTGTAGAGCTCTCCACAGAAAACGAGCCTCATTCCAATCTTGCAGGGAGTGAAGTACACATTTAGCCTCTCCTAGTCTCACCTTCAAGAGATCGAGCACGCACACTCACTTTCTCTGCTGCATGAGAATTTACACCCATCCAGTTTATTCCGTTGCCTGTGTGCAGACTTCATGAAATGTTGGGTTTCCTAACCACCAGGAGGCACCAGACAGTTCTGATCCATAAAGATCAAGTTTCCACATCTTGGAAGAAAATAATTTATGATGTGATGTCCAGATTTAAGTCAAGTAACTTGGGATAGGCTAATGAGAATAATTTCAGGTAAAACAGGATCTAATTTAACAGCAGGAATGTTCTTAATGAAAACTCCACACTTTTCAAGAATATTGTGCTTTTTGTCTCAATCCATTATTTCAGACCCCTCAGCCAAAATTCTCCAAGAGTCCAGGTTTATGGGATAGTGCTCAGGAGGATCTATCTGGTCTCCAAAGTACTATCATTTCATTTAATTGATTAAAGAAGATTTGAGACTTAACAGCTATCAGCCCAACTGTTCCACTTAAGTTACTCATGAAAACAGTTATTATGTTCCAAACTGATTTACTAGCAATTTTTTTTTAAGATTAGGAAACCCCAAGTGATTAAATTCTTCCTGTCACTCTAACTTTTGTTCAATGTAGCTACTGAACTGCAAATGAAATATTCTGAATCTAGACTCAATTTTATCACTAGCTTTTTACACAACAAAAATGTTACTCATCTGTTAAGTGGAGGTGGGGGGAATTTAAGTACCATTTACTTTACGAAAATGGTGAATATATACTTGTAAACTTGAAGCTCCCATAATTAAGGAGAATTAAGAAAGAGAACCAGAGGAAAAGTAGGAAAAGTGGGATACTTTAATCTATACCTGCAAAACCATTCTCTTGCTATCTTCACTCATCTTCCCTCCTCACTTTACTTCCATGTAAGTACAAGTTTTCGCTTTGATTGGATTGTAAAGTCTTAAGTAGGCAGGTAGTAACCCTACCACAAGAATTTCAAGAAAGTCAGATGCTGACCAGAGAATACTCTTCCACTGCTAAACTGGAACAAAATTAATAGATTAAAATGTCATATATCTACATGTGCATCTGTGCCTCCCCTGACAAAGAGTTCCATTAAGATGAGAATTTACTTTTGGAAGGTCCACAGTCCATCAGTGAGAAAATAACATAAAAGAAAAATTCTTTGTCAAAAACCTACATCCTTCATATTTAAATCCCATTTCCTTCATGTTTTATTTCCTGTAAAGCATATTCTTAGTATTTTAATTATTTTCCAGTTTAGAGCACAATGCTTAAGCAATCAGGTACTTGCAACTCTTCATAAGCAGAAAAAAAAGAGATACAACAGCGTTCAGGACAACGTTTATTGCTACCAGAGGCTTTTATCATCAGTACATGGTTGGCTCTGACTGCAATACCTTCTGCAGACTGCACAGGGAGCTCAGATTCCAGAAGTCATGAAGAGAAACATAGGTGGGCTTGGGAGGCAAGAAAGAATAACTTTTATCGAGAAAATACTAATAGCTTAACAACATAAAACTAGGGTACTGAACTTAGTTATTACATGTTACAGACCCAAATCATAGAGCTGCCCCAACATTTAAATGGTCTCTCCTACTGATTATAAAGTGAAAAGGAGTTGATCAGATTCCAAAATATATATATAAATTTTAGTTATTACATTTTTCTTTGGTGAGCACTGGACATACTTATCACAAATTTCTTATGCAAATGCCAAAAATGCTTTCAACAAATCTAACAGTGTCCTAATTACATGACACTTTTAAGCTTCAGTTTAAGATAATCAAAAATAAGAATAATTTTGTTTCCAAATCCTAGAAATGGAAATGAGACAAACACAAACATCAACATGGTAATGTGAGTCCGTTTTCTATCACCACCTCTGATTTACATGAGGCAATTTTGAAGTAAATTTGAATTTGAATCATGGCTTAAACATGGCTGTCAAGCTGAAATAATTTGTTCACTAAATCGCTAAAAAATAATTTTGAGGATTTCCTACTACTCAGTGGCAGTCAGGCTACAGATCAACATGCATAAAATTCATTAAGTATCAATAAAAAAGCAAGCAAAAGCAAGAGGAAAATTAAGTCCTGACACTGGGGACAGAGCTTGCTAGCTATGAATTTTGCAACTTTGAAAACACTGAATGTAAATTTTTGACATGGGGGCAACCTACATTACATTTAAGCAGAATAAAGGGTGAAACTGACAAAATACTATGAAGAAAATTTTTACTTAAATTTGTTGGATCTTTTCAATTTTCTGCTTTTTTGGTCGTTAAGTGCTTAAATAATATTGAATTTTAATTAACCATAGTAAAATTTTTTTTCTTCCTGGCTCACTTCAAATCAGCCTGATTCGGTATATACCTTTATATAGCCTGCCCTGGTTTTCCATGTTCCTGTTCCCAGAGTGGTATACCTCAGTTTGCACTTAAAGGTAACACCTGAAACTACATGACAGACACAGGCTGCAAAGGTGGACAAGGGGAAACATGTCCCTCTTGCCTTGATAAATCAGTGCCACACACAGAACCCACATTTTCTGAAGCATTATCTTCATTATAGAGCCGTTTGATTCCGTCATAGAAGTCATCCACTTCCATTTCCTCTACTTTGCGTTTAGCAGAAGCATGTTTGCACCCACTGGCAGCTGGGAGATGATGATAGAAGGCTGCTGTACCTCTGACTGGCACTTCTGGTTTGCTGTTGTCCTTGGAGAAATCTGGGCCTGGGACATAGGAGGAATGTAATCTGAACACTCCTTTGTCACAGGGCACCAGGGTGTGCTTGAGGGGACGGTAGACATAAACGGAATTTAGAGGCAGGGAAGACTGCAGAGTAGAAAGGTGATGTGCCACAAGCTCCCGACAGTGGATCAACTGGGAGCTATCCATCTGCGACAAGGATTAAAAAAAAAAAAAAGTTGGTAATTTAATTATTATAGGCTGCTCTATCACCTTTGCTGGCTACTTGTCCATCCTGTGCCCTCTGCACCTCCAGATTCCTTTCCTTGCCCCCTTATCTTCTAAACTCAAACTCATCTATTTCTCCGGCCTATCCATCATCTTAGGAATTAGGTCCAAATCTGTATTTCTAATATAAATCTCTTTGGAATTTAAATTCTGCATTTGCTGGACATCTGCATGCTGGACATCTTCATGAAAGCAGAAACAATTCTCTTTTGTTCACTGTTATATACCCAACATCTGTTTTGTTGAGTCTATTCCCCCAGTAGAAGGACCTTCACCCTGCCCTACTTGTCTCTTCTAATCTCTTCAGTGAAGAGCAACATACAGACAGAATTCATTAACAATTTAAGGAAGAAGCCAGAGGCAAGAAAAAATTTAAGAAATGGGAAAGACTTTTCTGGTCTTTAGAATAATTTAAATATTTTGTTTTGTTACACAGTGTGAACTTTTGACAAGTCATATTTTTGTAGAAAACAGCTTGACAATACTAGGAAGAAATGTTTTTGTTTAACTTCGGAGATTCACTAATTCTTTCTCTCCTTTAGGACAATTCAAGTATCAGCCACCCTTGTTTCTCTCCAGCCTCCTACACAGCCAAATTCTAGAACCATTTGTTTCTATAGCAACCTGTCATCAAACTTAACCACACACCGTATGGGCATAATCTATTTAAACATTCAGGCTTTTCCATTATAGAGTACAAGATCCCAAGAGGTAGGCATTATATCATATTCATTTTTATTCCTTAAGTTTCTAGCATGGAAGGCCTTCAAAATCTTACCTTTGCTAAAGAGTCTAATTAGCTTCTTGGGCCTCCCTTCTTTGTAATTATAGCTATAGTGAAAACAGTCTTCCTCTAGTAACATCTCTTTTTCCCCTATTCAAATTTCTTTAGTGGCACCCCAATACCTACAAGCAGTAAGTTAACCTCTTTAGCTTGGTATTAATAAAGCTTTCCACAATCTACCCCCAAACTTCTTTTCTAGTCTTATTTCCTAACATATCCCAATTTGTGCTCTACATTCCTGCCAAATGGGCCTTCTCTCTATTCTATACAAATCTTGTCCTTTGTTACTTTACCCTTGCTTATCCTGTTTCTACTTGTTAAAATTATGTTACCTAACCTATTACCTTCCAGGTCTGGCTAATTTATCACCACCCTCCTGGAAGCCTATCTTGATCACTTTCCAGTCTTGTGTATATCACAAGCATTTCTGGACATTTCTCAAGCAAGTCTTATTCCTACCTATAACAACCTGCAGCACATAAGCATGACTGTTTCCAACACCACAGAAAAAATATAGGAAAATAGCATACTCTGCAAGAACACATTTTGTCACAAATTGTATTTATCTCTAAATACAGGGTCCAGCACAAATAACGCCCCTGTTTTTATTACAAAATTTTTTATTACAAAATCGTAAGCATGCAATTCTGTAACATAACTATCACACTCAAGCACAACACATGACATTTTAGGTGAAATGTTCAAATTAAAATTATAAATTATTTCACCCACAGTATTACCCTACCAAACACACTCAAGCAGACCTTCTTCTGCCAGACCCTTTATATTCATTACTTGTTACCCAGGAAAACAGTAGGACAAAGCACACAGAAGAGAGATGGGATTTCAAAGTTTTCTAAAGACAGTTGTGATACCCTTAGCCAGTACTTCAAGAAACCTTCAAAAGAGAGGTAATAGAAATGAAAGAAATTGGGAAGTGAATAAAGGCTATAGTGTAAAAATTATTTCTAAAAAGTTAAGTACCTAGTTTAATAAACTGTGCTTTAGCAAATAAATGATACCTAGTGGCCTAGAAAAAAAAGTAAAGGCACAAATATTCTACTGCCTTGGTCATTAGGCATAACACCACAGCAGAATTCTGAAAGAAGATGAATTTCAAATAAAAGGAAGACTATTTATGTCACTATAATCTTTCTCTGTGAAAAAAGTAAGTAAATAAGGTTAAGTTATATTTTAGAGGTGAGGACTAGCAAAAAATGGTAGAGCTAGAAAGACATTAGAGCTTAAATGGTGGAAGTTTACAGGGCAGACATCCAAATATGTTACTGCTAGGAAGAGGGAACAACACAGCGTGGCATAAGTGATAGGTTCAGATGGACCCAGGTGCACTGGACAGCATGAGTCTGACTGTAGGCACCTTCAGGAAGACTGGAAGACTCTGGTAAGAATGGGTCTACTTCTTTAATGCACTATTCTAATTTTAAACTACACCACAGTAGGGAACCTCTACCTTGACTACTGCCTGGCTAGTGACATGGTAGACCACCACAGTGTTTAGGGTAGAGTTTAGCTAAGATAATCAAGTGGAAGGGGCACATCAGTCAGAAAAGGGAGGACACTGAGTACAGCCACAGAATTAGAGCAGTAAGAAAAAGGGTAAGAAGAAAAAAGAGTTTAGCCATATCCCAGAATGGTGGCAAACAAGTAGTATAAGAACCAACGGGGGTGGGGGAACTAGTAGGGACAAGAGGAAGCTTGCCTTTCAAACCAGGGAACACTCACTGCACTTTGAAGTCCAGGGGGTACAGAGACAGAGCTAGTGACACTGGTCCCCACACAGCATGAGATGTCTGACAGATCACTGGCAGTCCTCTCAAAACAGAACAATGGGAAGCATGTCAGAAGTAATTCTGGCATGATCTCACCAATCTGATGCAAGAATTTCCTATACTAGAATCAGAAATCCAGGAGGAATACCTGATAACTACTATGTGGCCTTGTCGCAGGTCTAATCACAAGATTTTAGACCTAATGTTCCTGCCTAAAAAGGGGTAAACTCAGGAAAAACAGAACTGAGTCTTGAAGAATCAGAAGTCATCAGGTTTGGGCCACAAGGGTTGGCTGGCTGGCCACCGGCCCAAGATGGTTTTAGAAAACTGCCAAGAACTAGTCCCAAAGTCTCTAAAGTTTTCTAACCTTACTTGTTTTTAACTATCTCCCCCCATTTATAAATTGCATACTACATGGGCAGAAATTTTCTTTTTAGAGTAACTGTATCCCCAGTGCCTAGATCATAGATTTCCCAATAAATGTTTGAGGAATATAACTATGTATCATATAAAAGAATGGAACAGTGGTTTTCAAAGTCGGTCCAAACAAATTACGGAAGGGAAGAGGCCATGTTGAGTAGGACTCTGGACCCAACCAACAGGTGTCTGCTCCAAAAACATATTACAAAGTAATACTTTTCTATTTTGTATTCTGGAATTGTGTGTCTACAGATTTTGATGGGAGTGAGGAATGGTTCCAGTTCTAAAAGAAACTCTGAAAACCACTGGACTCAAATCTTTAAGTTTTATGTGGTATTGAAAAAGCACTGTTTTTTTGTTTACTTTACCACCAAGTAGTCCTGTGTGTCCCTGAGAAAGTCCCATGTTCCCTGGACTACAGGTATGAAATAAAGAAGTTGAACAAAATGATTTCTAAGAAGGTTCCTTCAATTCCAAGTTTATAATGCTTCTCCAGTAAAGGGGGAAACAAGTTTCCATGAACACTTTCTTCTTCTAGAACCAGACAACTTATGAAAGAGAAGAAGCAGATTCTCCAGTGTTCTTCAGTAGAGAACAAGCCCTCGAAGCTACAGAATACACATGCTACTCACAGCATTCTTATATTATTTATTCTTCAAAGTCTGTTCTTTCTCTGTGACCATAACACTTCATATAGCAAATTTTCTGTATACTAGCTTGGGAATGGGGACAGACACCAAATCAGGTGGCATTTAGAGATATGTCATTTGTTCCAATAAAATATATATATAAAATATAGGAAGTTATCTATTAATGGCCCCCACTTCCAGTCTAACATAATGTAATGACTAGTATTCAACTACATTTTTCCAACATTCTAGGTAAGCAAAATAAATTTTCTGTGCCACACTATTCATGTATATGGTGGTTTATGACAGTTTCTCAAAATTCCCATGAAACAGCATCTCTCTCCTAGGATTTATTTTCATTACAGGATTTATTTCAATGAAAATAAACACTTCTCAATTATTTCCATCTAACATATGCTGTTACACTAACATCACATGTCCCAGGGATGTAGAACAAACTGAGCCATGCTAATAAGAATGGAACAAAACACATAAAAGAGGGATGGTATTCTGGTTAATATGTTGCTCTGATTATTATCCTTTTTATAAAATGATGCTCAGCCTTTCTCTGCTCACAAACTAGGTCCTAGAGCCTGAAATTC